>PNEQ01001715.1:39161-51898 GCA_003012365.1 Medauroidea extradentata | reverse complement strand
TTGTTCCAGCACAACGATTTGTTTATTGTGAGACCAAGAAACCTTGTGTCTTCAACCTTAGTTAAAGTTTGATCATTTATTTTAGCTACTGGATTGCAAGTACCTTTATTTTTTGTTAAAAATTCAATAATATTAGTTTTATCAATATTCAGGACTAACTTATTTGTTTTAAACCATGTGGATAAGCTTGCCAAGACCATATCCAATAAGTTTACCAGTGAATCTTTTTTTTCACTTGTAATCAGAATGCTTGTATCATCTGCAAACAGCACAGGGGTTATTTCCTGTGGTAGACAATTTGGCAGATCATTTATATACAAAATAAATAATAATAGTCCAAGGATTGATCCTTGCGGTACCCCATGTTTAATACTGCCGGCTTCTGAGCGTACATGTTTAAAAGTGTTTGTATCAATTATTTCAACTATTTGAGTCCTGTTGGAGAGATAAGATTTTAATAGGTTATACAGTTTACCATTTATGCCGTAATATGATAATTTCTGTAGAAGAATGTTATTATTATTTCTTCTTTCAAATGTTCTCATAATTATTCGTAAAATTTATTCTTTATAATTACTGTAACTGAACAAATTTCTAAAGTCTCAAAAATATTTAAATCGTGTGAATGATTGTTAAGTAAAATAGTACTTAAGTACTCATGGTGGTGGTTATCTTTGTTCGCGAACATGGGGAAACAAGTTAATACATTTGAAATTGTGTAGTGTTGTGAAAGCCCATGAATTCAGTCGGTTTATAGGATTTGTGTAACTGTAGTAAGTATTTATTTAAAATATAAAATCTTCATGACATGAATTAATTTGTCTAGTGTTTTATATATTTGTGAAGTACATATATTCATAGGTTATAATTTCAGTTAGGCACATTAATTTAATTTTCTTTCTTGTATTCCAGCCCGTAGATGAAGAGAATTTTGTGGACTATATCAAAATTTGTTCAAAATTAATGATAACACAGATCTGCGCCTGTGAATCACTTTGAGGTTATGTCTCAGTCTACATTCGTGTCATTTTCAAAGGTATATTAAACATATCACAATGCGGTACAACATAATTAATTCCCTCAGTGATTACTTACACAAAGTGTCTGTTACAATTAGGTATTATTAAAGTGAAATGTTAATGTCAAGCTCTTTGAAGTGAATTCCCTTACAGCATGGTAACGTCCCATTAACGTCGCAGCAAAGTCGCACCCCAAAAAGTGTGACGTCTCAGAAACGTCGCAGTGACATCCCAGCAACGTCGCAGCAAAGTTGCTTTGTGACGTCGCAGCGAGGTTGCCATGCGACGTCACAAAAAGCGGACAAATACACGTCCCTGCAACGTTGCTGGGACGTCACTGTGACGTTTTGCAACGTTTCTGGGATGTTACACTTTTTGGTGTGCGACGTTACTGCAACGTTTATGCGACGTTATCGTGCTGTATGGGTGGCGGCACAGCAAAATACCATTAACGCGGTGTGATGTGCCTCCTCCAGATAGAGTACTCTCCAAACGATCAATATTATCAAACGCCAAAACAGTATCTACTCGTGGCACAACATTTTTCGGAAGAGCTACCGCATCTGTTGCCAACACAGCAAGCTTCTGTAGACAGAGCGAAGTATCAATCTCCTCTAGCTGTGTGTAAGATACACCATGTCCTAGCCGATTCGGAATTCTAATTAGTTCAACATTTCCTGATAGACACTTAACTGCATATGGCAACAATATATGCTTTGGAGGTTTGTATCTACCTCTACTGATACTGTAGATTAAATCTTGTAAAATAGAAGTTATCAGACATTTTGTTACTTCAGTCACTTCCGAATCATCACCCACCAATAACATTTGAAGTAACAAATGAAGCAGAGTAGGTATTTTCACATTTTCCAATTCAGATGGGTCTGGTGGTCAAGACTGCTTTTTTAGTTGTTTTCGTACATCATTCCTAACACTCATGGCACACTTCTTAACATATCCTGTGATATCTGAGGTATAATTACGAGCTACTTCAAGTTCTTTTTTCAGTTTATAGTTTTCTATCGCAAGTTCATCCCGAGACAAACAATCAAGAAAAATAAGCACTCTCTTGCTTGATGTTTGAACCATGTGTATAGCACTTCCAAATTCGGAAGTGATTTTTCTTCTTATGTGTTTTTTTGTCGATGGCTTGATTTCTGTTACTCCTAAATCTGTCATATAACCTTCTAGAAGTTGAGTGAGTTGTGCCTATTCTAAAATGTTATTTTCCTTTTCAGTCCTGATAAATTCAAATAATTTTTAGTATGCCTTCAATTCAGCTTCACAGTACATACACTCTTTAACAGAATCATCCATATAAATGTTTTCATCAGGTAAGTCTTCAACATTCTCGTCATTTTCTAAAGTTTCCATTATAGAAGAATCAGGGTTCTTGATATATTTTCTGTAACAAGAACGGTGGTAATAGCCTTCTGCTGCAACAATTTTCTTGTGTTAGAGTTGCCAATAATCTTGTATCTTCTTTAAACAAAGCTACTTTCTTCAAAGTTTGATCAACTCTTAGCTGCTGTGTCTGTGTTAGGTGTTCCCTTGTTTTTGTGCCTTTCAAATATTTGTCTTTTCTTAAACAAAATATACATTCTTTTTTCAAAACTGTTGTATTACTGCAACTACTGTTAGGCTTAGGGCGAATATAGACTTTCGGATAGTACACGATTCTGTCACACAATGATCATTACATTTTTTTTCTCGTGTTCATCTTCTATATCTTGCAACTTCTCAATATTTCGCTTAATGGTATATCGGCTCCTGCATTTCCTATGGTAATATATACTGTCTGGAATGACATTGTATTGTGTGGTTTCACTTATTTCTAGGATGACTTGGTGTTTACGCACTTCCCCGGCTATTTTCAATGTCTTCCATGATTCAAGGCTTTCAGGTGATATAAGCTTCGTATCATCATTAGTACAATGAATAACACAGTGCGGTGTTTCCAGCTGCTGCTTACTTGTTTTTATATTATCCATTATAAATTTTTGTCTTCATCATGCTGGAATCAGATAAACAGAATATTATTAAAAAAAAATTCTGTAGTTCATTTGTCAGTCAAATTTCCTGAAAGCAAAAAAATTAAAATAAATGCATGTGCTTAGTTACTCTACAAAGCAAAAAAATGTTTTCCAAAGTAATGTAAAACATGTTTTGATTTGGTACCAATATATCCACATTTCATTCCATCTGCAGATATTAGCTCTAATAGCATCTTTGCTAAAATCAACGACCTAGAAATATTTTTAGGTCGTTGACTAAAATACACACATAAAGGATTCTGTGTCTGCAGAGAATTAAAAGGAGAGTTAATTAGAAAAACATTCCACAATTGTCAATAAACGTATATATTGACAGAAAAATATTTTTTTTGTTTTAAAATAACAATTTGTAACAATTTTTTTTTTCGGTAAAGCTACTATTTAGACAATGCTATCATGTATATTCGTGTTATACACGTAAAGTAGAATCAGAAATATATTGATAGCAAGTGCCACTAAAACTGGTACTTGCGCTACAATAAAGCTTTATAATGATGGAGAAGGCACCTTTGATAAATAATGTGAGTGAAGCTCCTGGTTTGTATAAGTTTTAACTGGACCTAGTATTGTGGCTGGGTACATAAAAATTTTATTGAATATGCGCAACTGTGTGTCGCAAAAGAAATGGCTTCATATATACACTGGCAAGTAAGTGTTAATATGCCCTGACTTCGTCCCCTGAGAATGTTCTCAATCCAGTCAACCACCTGCTTATCATCCAGCAGTCTTTCCACTTTCTCATCAACATTCCATGAGTAACCTTGTCGAAGGCCTTCTCCATGTCCATTAAGCAGGCGTCCACCTGCTTCCTTCATCCACTGTCTGAACCAAATCCTCCAACAAACCTGCCTAATCTTATCTAACCTCACTTAACCCAACCGAACAAAAAAAAAAAAAGATGTAGGACTACATTTAACGTCTCTCTCCTAAACATTTTTCATCAATAAACTATTCCTCTAAAATCAATGGATTGGCTAGTACACAATGAGTAGCTATTCTTAATATTTATCAGCTATGTACATGTAAGTAACAACATAAAAAATTAATCAATTTTAAAATGGCTATAAAGAAACACAGGCCAAAATTAAACATTAAAATTAAAAAACTAGGTAATTACAAATACCATAAAACTCATGAACAGAATTATTGTATAAATTAGATTAGATTAGATTAGATTTTTTATTTTGGCCATTAAGCATTACAAGCAATAGAAAGTGAATGCCACGAAGTATTCGGATTAAAATATATACTATTTTTACAGTTTTCCCACTGAAAATTATTAACACTCACTTGATAAGGTACGTATTTAGGGAATAATTGATGATGTGTATTTATGTATTATGTTTAGACTAAGATATTACTCTGTATTAGTTCTCATATTTGCAATGTATTTTTTTGTATCAGTTTCAAGGAACTGGCAATTGAAAATGAATAAAAAATAAAAAAAAATAACTACAAGACGAGTCACGATACAATGTTTGTAAACAAAGCACGTTTTTTTTTTTGGTCGTTCATTCCATTTCCATTCCAAAAATAATACGATTTCTATTTGGCGCATGCGCACTAAGCATCTAAATTCTTCTTCTTCTTCTTCACGGCCACGTCTGTCCACAGTCGCTCGTTTCTTACGAGCATATCGATGTAAATTTATTGTTAGTACGTTGGTGATCTTGGAATTGGAAAAAAAAATTGTAAACTTAGCCCGCGAATTGTAATTTCTTCAATTTTGTTTATATGTTATTATTCGTTAATAAAAGATCATTCAATTAGTCGAAGGTGGTCATTAGAAGCAAAGGAAATATGTTTGGAATCTTTTTTGGAGCTATAAATACCTACGTCTGTGCCGCAGGATAAATATCTTGCTTTATTTATTTTGAACGTGTGCTCGTTCACGTCTGTGTCTCGCGAGCCTGTGAACCTGAACCTGGGGACTGTATCCAAAACATTTTTGAGAAAATGGATGGTAAAGTAGAAAAGTTATTAAAGCTCGGAAAATGTCCAGAAGAGTTGCAGAAGTTCATTAATAACCTTGATGCTAAAACGGTAAATAAGTATTCTATTTTAATATCTGACTTACGTGCTATATATGTTATCAATGTTAGGTTAAATTAGGTTATCTAACCTAAACATTTTTCATTAATGAACTATATGTCTAAAATCAATAGTTTGGCCGGAACACAATGAGTAACTACTCTTGATGTTTACCGTGGTCCACTACGTAGTGCAGGTTATGAGTGAGAGGAACTGGATTTAGAAATGATTATTCGTGGGAGACAGCTGACTGGACTTATAGAGAACTTGGTACAGGTAGTTGATGAGGGGAGGCAGGTGGATGCCTGTTTATGTGATTTAAAGTAAGCATCTAATAAGGTATCATGTGGGGTGTTAATGTGGAAAGTCAATGAATTGCTGGTAGACAAAGTTGTAGTGAGATGAATTGGAGATTTCCTCAAGGGGCATAGACAGAGGGTAAAAGTGGGACTCTATCGCAAGAGGGAGAAGTAAGATTCAGTGTGCCACAGAGAAGGGTGCTGGGGCGCTTGTTTATAATAAAATGCAAATAACATGGGTGTAGGGGTGAGTGGCAAAATATGAATATTTACAGATGATTGTTTTCATATGCAGAGGTGGGTGGAGAGAACAGGTTGCTGGATGACATTGATTGGATAAAATTGTGTACAGAAGAGGACAATTAAATTAAATGTGACATAAGAAAGATGATGTTTGTTAGGTTTATGAGGAAGAAAGATAGGAGTACAGACTTATACAGATGGGAAGGGCAGGAGGTAGAGGAAGCTTCAGAATGCAAGTACTTGGGCATAATGATGCAGTGTGATTTACGGGAGTTAGAGAGAGAGGTGTCTAAAGGGAAAGGGATCTAGATATGCTGGCAAGGGTATTGAAGGATGTTAGTAGCTTAGTGAAAAAAGGTGTATATTACATTAGTACAACCAGTGTTTGAGTATGCTGCAACAGAGTGGGAGCCACGCGTGGAATTGGAGTTGCGAGAGCTGGAAAAGGTGCATAGATGGTCAGCAAGGTGGGTGAAGGCAAGAGCAGGCTGGTGAAGATGGGGAACTTTTGGCCTCTGTGATGCTGAAGAAACTGGGTGAAACTGGTTGAAGGAAAGGAGAATAGTGGAAAGGCTGTCCAGGATGTATAAGGTGGTTAATGGAGAGGGAGTCTGGGGGTAATTTAGAATGCCTGTTATCTAAGGTAAAATATAGAGGGAGAGAGGATTACAGTGAGAATATCCAGGTGATGAGAAGCAGAACAGAGTGGGGTGGGCAGTCAGTGCTTAGGAGGTCGTTGAGGGAGTATAATTTACTTTTGGAGGAGTTGGTGTTGTTGAGGGGGGGAGGGGTTGTGAAGTTTATGAGGGGATTAGTAGGGGATTGAGGAGGAGGTCACAGCTTGCAGCCATGTGGTTGTCGAATTGCAAATTTCTGTTATTATTATTATTTTGCCAAAAAATTTTCCACTTAGGCATTAACAGTAATAGTATGCACTATGTTTACTAGAGCCAAGAAAAACAAGTTGAGTTGGCTGTAGTCAACACATACATAAGTAATGAAACATAAAAAATGTTAATAGGAATTGTATCAAATTACAAAAAAAAAAAAAATACAAATCAACAAAAAATTTAAAGTGGTGCACTGCCAATCATGAGAGAGCTCATCTGCCATTGGCTGTGCTGTGCTACTATATACACGTAACTGAAACTTAGTGCTGGAAGTCGTGTACTGCAGTGGAGTGTGGAGGAATTTTTGTCAGCATCAAACAGCAAGGTCTTGAACACTGATGATGATAATGACGCTACAGTATGGTAAGTATGGAGTAGCGTTTCATCGAGAGGGTGAGGAGAATTTGAGTACTCTGAGAAAACTCAACAGCAACAGTGTCTGGGCACATTTTCCGTATGCAAAAATTGGAAGTGATACATGTTATAACTATAATAGTAGCCTACCTAATAAGTTTTACACTCTCAGTTGGGCTAATGGCCCGTGGCAAGTAGACTTCTCCCTATCTCCACAGCGCCAATACCCAGTCGTGATAAATACTATTTACTAATTTGATGATTAAAAATTTTACAGCTTGCAGTGCATTACAGAGGAAAAATTTATGGCACCTAAATTAAGCTAATTAATTTGATGCCAGTGCAAAAAATTAAGTGAAGGGAATGTATAACTCTAAAAAAATGTTTTGCTTATAAAGTTGGCAAAAGTTAAAACAAAGAATTGACATTATTTTGTTGTTTTGAGTTGGCTTACAAAGAACTGACAACCTGAATTACTTAATTTTTTATGGTTGAGAATGTCTCGCACTATCGTAAGCACATTCTAAAAAATTCTAAGTGAAAGCGAGGATGACAAAATTAAAATAAATTTCCTGGAGTGTGCCAGGAGGAATGAATCAATAATTTTTGAAGTTGCTGGTAATTATTTATAGTCACATGTGTATCCTATTTATGAGTGTGTATATTCAGGGATGTAGATTTGTCAAATTCACACACAAATACACAATGAAAACATATAAATAGTCTTAGGCTATATTAATGACTGATACAGGGACACGTACGACTAATTATGCAATCAAATTATGTCTCAATCATTCAAAAATTAAATTACAGTAGTATGCTTTTGATAAAAAAAAAATTATGGTTTTTATTCATTGACATTATTTAACACTAAAAGATCTTTTAATTTCAACTGGTAACTTATTAAAGAGTTTTGTTTGCATATAATTAATGTTATGTGAATATAATGATAAGGTTGTGGGGGATCATGAATATTGTTACTATTTCTTGTATTAAGATATAAAGTCATATTAATTTTAGTTTTAAACATTTGCCTATGTTCCACTAGAACAGATCAAATGCATATTGTCAACACTGTCCATTGTCAGTGTTGGTAACCACATTTATTAGGAATTTGAAAATCATGTAGGCCTAGGTATATGCGAGAAGCCTTAAACTATGACTATGGCTAGGTTACTTTGCATTTTGATTAAAAGAAATTGACTTATTGCATTATTGGCGTAAGTTATATGATTTTATTACAGTCAACAAATTAAATTACATACTATTTCTTCAAATTACATGAATAATGCAGTAAGCAATTGTTGACAATGCATGGTTGGTAACCTGTTTCATGAAAAAACATATGTTAAATGAGTAAATTTCACTTAAAATTGACGTACGTCACACTCGTTACAAATCTATGTCACATCTGTTACAAATTTAAAAAATAAGTGTAGTTAAATTAGTGTATATATTAAATTGTTTTGTTACATGGTATGTGTGTGAAACATTGTTCAGTGTTTATAATGTGAAAATGTTAGATTTTTACCTTCAATAAATTCACAGAATTCTAATGCTATCAGTGCACATGTGTCAAGTTTCGTGTTTGTGCATGTCACAACCCATTACACAGTTTAAATCGTAATTTACTGCATTGCCTGAAAAATTTTTTGGCAGATTTTGTATTGGGAATGTAGGTCAAATTTAAATATTGTGCTTACAACCAGGGTCACTTATGGGCAGAAATATATTTGATAAATAATTCTATACAGTTTTATTTTATTTATTTATTTTATTTATTTATTTATTTACAACAAATTTACAGAGGGCAAAAACTGCCCGAAGGCCTTGAAATTTACCCCCATAAACAAACAACAGTCAGGGGAACACAAATACATAAAAAACAACATAAAAACAACATAAAAACCACATAAAACAACATACAACACATAAAAATAAACATAAAAAATAAAGAGTAGAATTTGCAGCTGAAAGTCACACCCGTTACCATGGAATGATCCAAATGCAAAAATTACATTTATTTTTCTGTTCTATGGAAAGTGATATGTGATGTTTGTTTTCAGTTGTGTGGTATGGTTGGTTCATCGTTGTATGCCAGAAATATCTGTGATGTATTGCGCAATGTTTTTGCTGGGCTTTCTTTATCTGAGACTTGCCAAGCAAAACGGTACAAGGTAAGGGGGTGTTGTGATATGTTTTAATAATTTACAGTTCAAATCTCAAATTTCTTCTGTATGATGTTATAAGTACTATTTTTACTTTTTTGAATTTATTTATTTGAGATATTAAATAATACTTTCTGGTGACTAATTATGTGACAGTAATACTTAATTAACTTGGATAATTCCACCTACAGTGTTTTAGTAATGTAATGTGTTGAGTGTACTTGATGTAGTGTTTTATGTATGTTTACACATTGTTAATTAATTTACCTTGAACCTCATTACATTAACTCTTGATTACTACTTAATATTTTACATCTGCGTTGACCTCTGCTTTCATGTCAATTGTGCACTGTCGTTGGCAACCTCGTATCTGACTACTGTTGCCAACTTAACCCAACTAACACATCAGAGTTCACACAATCCTGCTTTGTACTACATAAACCATTTAAATCCATTGTTATTTAAGCTATGCCTTTATAGATATTTAGTAATAACAATTATACCGTACCCAATTAAAGAAAAAAGTAGTTTTTCAACTGTCACTCTTATAGACCTTCTAAAAAATTGTACAAAATACTGAATAAAATTGAGTTCTCTACTATAAATAGCCCTCAGACATATAAAAGTACCTTCTAAATTCTATAGGCCCCTGTGTTTTGTGTGTGTGAAAACATTTTTAGTTTGCACCGTTCCAAAAATTAATTTCTGTACTTATTTATGGGCGCTGCCTACCATGCACTTAAATGTGTACATTATGTTTGTAAAATATGTTTTTTTAGGAAACTATTCTATATGGGCCCATGGTGTCAATGTACTAAATAAAATACACTTCAAACAATGATGGAAAAGTAGTTTCAAAACATCATTTCAAATATAAAATCATTTTGGAGCCTCTTAAGATGGCTATAAACAGTTTTTTTAATCTGTTATATCAGAAAAATTACATGTGGGATTCATGTGAAATTACTCTAGGAACATACAATGGACATTGCTTAAAACTTTTCACCAATAAAAAGATAGTCACCACTGAAAGTTTCAGGTGAGTGATGTACGATACCACTGCACACCTTTTCAGTGTCTTGCACTAGAAGCGATACCACACTGATTAGCCAGTTAAGTTTGCTCTTGGTGCTGTGCCTCACTCGCACACACACGGGCAGCTGAGCCACATCTATATGCCATCTGTTGGCATGCATGTCAGTTTATAGTCCATTGTCTGTAAATTAGCGAGCACTAAGGCAGCCGTCTGGGTGACACATGAACTGTGTGCAGCGTGTTCAGAGTTACGTTTTTTCTCAGAGACCAGTAAACCTGCGTCTACAATGCTTATCTATGAAAAGAAAATACACTTCAGACTACTTGTAAATGTGACTTTCTAGACACCGCACACATTGGAAGCATTATTTGAAACCTTCAAACTTGGCTAAAATCGGCTTTTTCGTGTATTTGTTTCTTAAGATATATGTAACAGATTTGTTCGAAATTGAGATCTACAAGTACATTGGACTTTGATACAGTGATGCTGCGTTAAATAAAATTATAGGGTCATCGCTTAATGTCCCACAGTAAAAACATTACTGTGGTAACACTGCTCGCGCGTTTACGACTTTGACTGTAGAGGCATTATCGCAATACATGTGCCGGTCAATGTTGCTCGTAGCACCTCATAGATCTTTGCTTCACACACACACAAGCATACCCTTCATCAGGTGGCTGCCTTAAGGTACCTCTGATTTCATCACTGTACACTTAGTAAGACATTACAGCATAAAATTACAATTACGTACGTAATTCTCCACCATTGTTACTTGAAGAAAATAACCGCTTGTGTAAGTAATGTTACACTAGATTTTATTTAAAATGCTTATTTTATCGTGAATGGACTATAAACGTCGTGTGTAGCAAATGGGTTTTATTTATAGTTTTTAATTTATTACGTTTCCGTCTTTGTTAATCAGGTCATTGACAAATATAAATAGTACATATATCAGTGGTGGCAGAATTTGTGCGTTCCATCTAATGAAAAAACACACACATTCACACTCTCTCTCTCTGTATGTATGAAGAAGATGAAATGAAAGACTTAGGCAGTGGATAAGAAGTTGGGAGTGGCAGGCAACGGGCATGGAATTTGCAAGGAGAGTAATAGTAGTAACAAGGTAGTGTAGGGCAAAGTATGAAGTGGAATGGGGTGAGAAAATGTCCAAGGGCAGACAGATCATAGAGAAGACAAGAATCTTAAGTGATGTGAGTGGTATGTCAAAAGAATGGGAGGTCGGAGGTTAGTTACCAAGAAGGATGTTCGAGGTACAGTACTGAGTTAAAAGACCACGAGGAAGACTGAAGAAGGAATTGAAAGAGCAAGTGATTAAGGGAGTCAGGAAGAGAGAAATTGTGGTGCAGTCACCATCATAGATAATGAAGATACTGCTGCCTACCTTCGCGTGTTCCGCGATGCTAGTAACTTTGGAACTGACTTAACCAATCACCTCTACAAGTAGTTGAAGTCTGATCAACCAAACACAATATACTTTTGCTGTCTTCGCCCAAATGTCTGTTTAACTTATGTGAACACCTGACACCATGTAGTGTTATTTAAAGCTTTGTCTCTCAACTTTTCTCTCGTCATATACTGGTTGTCCTTATGAGCATTGTTAACTTCCCACACCACAATATTTGTACTCTACAGTGTCCATGTCATTCTGCAATTTCTGCTTAAAATAATACAATAATTACACAAAATAATTACTTGAAAGTAATTTCGGCAGGCCTGTATGTACATTTAGACGAGCTCTGGAATAAAGCAGTAATTAATCATATACATTAAGGTAGTGGGACATAAACAGAACACCTGAGAGGATTCCTATCCTAAGGGCTGTGTCCTGTGAATTGATTACACTGATTTAGGTAGGTGCATATGTCCTACCTGAAACAGAAATGAGGAAAATCACTGCTTGAAAACGCATTCTGACATCAGAATTATTTTTTACTTCTTTCTACTATTTTACATTGTATAGCTTAAAATCTTTCTACATTCACAGTATTAAATTTCAACAGAACACATGAAAGTCGGTTACAATACACATAGATGACATTACTTTAGCATGGATACATTTTATATACTATTAATACAAACCATTTACAAATAAATAAGTCTAAACTTCTATACCTCACATCTCACATTATTATATCCAACAGGTAAGAGGAGAAATGTGCTTAAAGAGGTCATGGTCAGGATTTCAATTATTCAGTTCAGTGTATGGTACAATTAAGTGGTAACAGAGCCCAGGAGTTGTTCTCTCGGCAGCTATCTATACTGCTGTTACTACCTTCAGCCTGTTCTGTATCTTCATCACATAAACTTGGCACATGTCACACTGTACTCCATTATCCTGGTACACTCAGGTATACCTACATCTTACGTACTTATATACATACAGTGAAGTTTCATTATGAAGAACTTCAATATAAAGAATTTCTCACTTTAAGACTTACGGGGACTGGTAGTAAACTTGAAGATAGCTCTCCGTGCCACGTGTTCGAGTAGGCTAAGAGGCGTGGCTAAGGGCCGGGGGCGCGGTTCATCACAGTGACGTGTCTAGAGGAAGTCGCAGTGGTGGGGGTGCGAGCCATCTGCCTTGTCCTTCCCCTATCTCATTGTAAGCCAATCTCCCTGAGA
>PNEQ01001715.1:0-38161 GCA_003012365.1 Medauroidea extradentata | reverse complement strand
TTTGTGTTTTGAAACATTTTTTTAAAATACTCAACATCGCGGAATATGAAATTTAAACTTATATATAAAACAAACCATCTTTATTCTCGTATGGTAAAAAAAATAAATTGTGTATCATTAATACTTTAGTTAATAAACGATTGCGAATTGTTATGTGTTTTTGAAGTTTTGAGGTAGGGTCCACAGAACCCTTAAAGTATAAATTAAAATACCCCTTTAGAACTTTAGAAGTTTCAGTATAAAGTACATCTTTTTATTGTTCGTTGTAATGAGACTTTACTGTACATAGTTTCTGAAAACTCAACATGTAGATTTAATAAATGTTAAACTCTTCCACTAAAATAAGTCCACTTTTACTCTGGTGGAGGAAAATTCTCAAAACATTGACATTGTAGATGGAAGAACTTAAAGAAGTGAAAAGACATATATACGTAATATTAGCTGATGAAGTTAGCATCTGTTTCAGGTAGCCTATGTTGAAGTTTGAGATTAATTTTGTTTATTTATACTCACCGTGTGCACTTCCAACATAACTGTTTCAGCATTAACGTAGCATAATTACGCCTATGTTTGAATCAGATGGCATTACAGAAACAAATGTTTTGTTCTGTGACTGCTAAACATTATCTTCTTTATCCCACCTCATATACCATTGTCACATTTGCCACTCATCACCTTCTATTATTTTGGTGTTCTTGCTAATTACAATAATAATGTTTTCTTTTATTATAAGTCTCTTATTAACATGATTTATTACTGGCTCATTATTTGTGTAAATTGACAAATACCATTGATTAATTCAGGAAAAATTTTTAATGTATCACTATAGCAGCACAATCTTATCAATCTATAAATTCTGAACTTAGAACATGTGATAAATATACTGTATCATAGTATGTTAATTATTTTTCATGATACTAAAGCTGGATTCACAACCAACACTTATTGTACTTATGTGCCAACACTTAGGGCCGCATCTATAAACGGCTTTCGAATGGCAACCAACTGCTCACCAATGCTTTCTCTATGGGGATAGCAGTTGGTTGTCATTCGAAAGCCGTTTATAGATACGGTCCTTAGTGTACTAACGTGTAAAAGTATAAATACTGATTGTGCATGCAAGAATTCACATTGTCATGAAGCGTGCATAGGTGCATGACTCGGTCAACTTTCTACTTTTTAGGTATGTATGCTAAAGTAAGGGTTATGAATCCATGTTTTAGTAATCATAAGAATGTAAGACTTAATTAAATTTTAATGAAAATCCACTGCGTGTTTTTGCCTGTAGGCAGGGTCACAGTGTGTATGAGGGAAGGTAGGGATGAAGGTTGGGCCAGCTGCTCGACTGGTGAGACATGCCTATCACCCACCTGGCCCGAAGAATGGATGAGGTGCAGGTGAGATGAGTGTGGAGCAGCGCAGAATGAGAGAGGCTGGAGGAATGGAACATGTGAAAATTCTGGGATTGAACCCGGATTTTCTAAGTGGGAGGCGAGAAGCCTGACTCCTCAACCACTGTGGTTAATGTCATTTATGTTTTATTTGAGTTTTAGTAATATTTGTTTAAATTTCCCAATTATAGTGTATATGCAGACGTTCACCATTTTTTCTTTGACCGGACAACTCAGCATTAATGTTAATGAACAAATCTTTGTCAAATTGTCTGTTGATATTAAGTTGTTCTTGTAAAAGTATGAAATTATTAATCATTCATAAGGGTTAATTTTTTCCAGGTGATTGAGAAACTTCTGAATGATTTGAGGAATGGTGACAAGACTTGTTACAAGGAAAATGACATATTTGTGATTTTAAATACACAAATACAAAAAATGGATAGCAAATATTTGGTCAATCTCGCAGAATATTGTATAGAGTGGGCCCAGAATGGATTACCAGAGAAGACTGGGTATGCATAATGCATATTAAAACTTTCATTTTGTTGGTAATGTATTATAATTACGTAATTACATCTACAGTGGAACCTCAGCATTCCTAGTATGAGTGCAGCAAGCAAGTTCACATCTCTTAAGCTTTGTATTGTGCAGTATGTAGCCTATTTGTTTTGAATTTCGTTTGGTCCAAAACAGGTTGCTTAGCAACATGGATATTAGATTTGCAAAAAAGCTGTGTTTGGAGAATATTTAAAGGAATACCACTTCAAGGAATACAAATATAACATTCTTATTACCCTCAATTGAATAATGAAAACACAGTGTTTGTAAAATTTGTATTAAATATATTATGATAAAAAAAAATATACTTTTATGTAAAAAATAATTTAATTTTTAACTTCCATATTTTTTGTTTATCTTATATAAAGTCTGTTTTTTCCTTATCTGTTTTTAGTACAGTGTTATTATTACAATAAATATACTTAACAAAGATTCTCAAACAGATGTTCTTGAAATTTTATTGCAATGTTTTTGCCTGCTTTACATGTACTATCCAAATGAGGGATACCAGCTATTGAATCAAGGGATTTTGGGTTTTTGGCTATAAGATCATGTTGGAAAATTCGTCCAGTATATAGATATCTTGGTATAAACAATTATTCTGCTTTTCAATTTTTTTTTTACTAGTAATTTCTTTAACATATTGAGTCCCGTGTGTTCTCCCTTATTGTACACATTTTTTTCTGCAATTTATTTTTATTTTATTTGTACAAGAATTCTGTGCAAAATGTACTGGAATATATGGAAAATATGGATTGTAATCTGGCTGAACACTCTGTTTTTTTTTTTTTTTTTAATTTTTTCGCTGTGGCTCTATTTTGACGTGTTCACAGAAATGTGATCATATTGTGTTTGTTGTCTTCCAGACTTGAAATACAGTATGTGTATGTGTTTATTGTCCTCAGATATGCACAGTAAATATTGTATAGAATAAAGAGATGTAATTCTTGCATTTATACTGAAAATTCTGTTTGTTTAAATCAGTTAGGTTAGGTTTTTTTTTTTTTTTTTTTCCAGTTTTTAAAATGGGGTCAATATGGGAAGTTGACGGAAAGCTGCTACCAATAGTTAATAGTGTTAAGCTGGGTAACTCCCCCATCATTTCCATTCCGGCCAAAGGAATGGAGCAGGAAAGATAACTTCCACAAAAAACTCTTATACTGCATGAATGACTTCAATGACAGCTCGGATTTAAACAGAACACAGAAGGCTGATAGGCCTAATTAGTAATTGTCTGAACTTTATAATAAATTAATTTGTGTATTAGAATTGGGTGTCTCTAAACAGCTAGGACCTAAGGGGGATGATACACTAGTAAATTATAACTTACTCTTTAGCACATGACTGCACCTCGTAGCTCTGCAATTAGTGCTCAGGTGCCCTCTGTGTGACCTTTGCCAAGTGTTGTCAGTGGCTGAGTGTTAAGAAAATTACATGCTTCTCTAGAATATACTCTGTGCAGTTCAGCCAGTGATTAATTGATATATTTGCAGATGGAAGCTGCTGCTTTCAAACCTGCTGAATCTGCTGGCCAGGAAGAGCTCTGTGGAATGTGAGGATGGAGACATGAAGTCGGGGGCAGCCTACCTGTCTGACAAGGTTAAGTCGTTGTGCGTTGTCCAGTGGAGGCCAGCTGTGCTTACCAATCTTGCCATTGTCTTCAGGTTTGACCAACATTGTTGAAGTTGTGGTGTATTATTTGAGCTTTCGGTTTATTGATTAATTCCAGTAAAGCAATAGTTGTGTGTGCCATTTTAGTTGTAAACTTATAGTTAAACAATTTTAATTTAGGTAAATTGTTTGGTCTTGAGTGAGGTGGCACAGACACGTTGGACTAAAATTTAAGAGTATCCGGCTTTGATTTCTTGCTTCGTGAATCCTGACAGTGGTTTTCCAAGGTTTCTTGCAATTGTTTAAGGCAATAGCTGCAATGGCTCCTTAACAATGGCCTTGGTCGATTTCTCTCCCCTAGTTTATGTCCTTGTGTATAGTTTTGTGTAACTGTCACTAATGACCGTACTGTTTACGAGATGCTAAGTCCACTTAAATAAAAAACATAATCTGCTAACATTTATGATACAGAAATTGATAAATTAAACTCGGAATAATACTGGCTAAAAGAGTCCTAGAAGACTTCCTTGTTGAGTTTTGGTCTTCTTAAAAAATGGATGAAGCAGATAGTTTTATTTATTTATTTTAATAATCGATGTCTATTGACGTTTCAACATAGACACTCCTTTGTAGTAGCCTTTCTATGTTGGGGAGGAAGAAGAAGAAGGAAAAGAAAGAAGGGGTTTGATATATATATATATAATAGTAGAATTGTGACTCAATTAACATTGTTCTATATGGTAATCAGTGACATGCCACAAAGTTTCCACAAACAAATGAAAAGTCGTTATTTTAAATTAATTTAAAACTGTTGTATTCAAAGCTAACTGGCAGACAGGCATGTGACTGATTATGTTGGTCTGCAAGTAATTTGGATTTTACTATATTTGTAGTTTTAAAAGTGAGTCATGCTTTTAGTTTGGGATGCGTCATCTTTAGTTAAGTCCTATTATTCTAGCAATAATAATTAGCTAGAGGAAAGAGTTTTTTTTATTCAGTGTCAGCTATAAAATAAGTCTAAAATGTTCTGCATACTTTGCTGTGGCTGATTACATTTTTTGTAATCATGTTTCAGTGATGTGGTGTTGAGTTCTAAGGATCACCTAGAACTGGTGACAATGTTGTGTCGTTGCATGCATCGCATGCCCCCTGCAGACCTACCCTTGTACACATACCAGCTGCTGATTCTGTGCAGAAGGGAACACAGTATCCCAGTCTTCATGAACCTTGACCACTACTTCCACAGTCGACTACGCACAAATGCAGACAGTGGTAGTTGTGACAGCATGGAAACAGGTAAGTACAGCATCAACTATAAAATTACCTGCGTATTAACATTCCCTGTACAGTAGTACCCCATTATTACTAAGGAAAATAACAGATGCATCTGCTGTAGAAACAAATAAATAAGTGTATTATTTTAAGGACTTTGTAGGATTGTATGGTTAATTCAATTTCCTCTTAGATTTAAATTGAGAACTTGCGTATTCTAAACACTGTCCTGGTTGTGGCACTTCTACTTTTTATTTCATCTCTAGTCTAAGAAATAGGTACCTATTAATTTCAACAAAAAAATTATAATTTGCCACCTTTTTACTATGCATTCTACAGGGCTATCAGTTTTAATGCTGTCTCATGTAATGTTACATACAGTACGATATTTTATGCTTGTTTTCAATCACATATATCAAGAAGCAAATGTTACAATCTAGATGAATGATCGGGAGTGCCTGATCTTGCAGTTTCCTTTCTTCATTTGAAGTACTAAATAAAATTCTTTTGTTAGTAACGAAAATATTAAAAGTTAACTTACTTACCCCTATTGTATTTCACTGTATTTGCCGGCGTATAAGACAACTACGTTTACATATTTTTGGCATTCAAAAATTGCACTTACTTATCTTTTATAAAGTTGTGAACAATTTTGGTAACCTAAAATTATTTGAAAGCTAAGCTGGTTGAGAAAGGTTCAAGGAAGAGGATATTAGTTCCAGAGGCCGTCGGGGAATGATTTTGCGTTATCACGATCAGCCGGGAGCTGACCTGGGGGTGGTTAGGACTAAGGAGAAGATAAAGTGTGATTTCTACCTACCAGCCCATGGGCAAAAGCACACATTGATATTTTTGGGCCCCTAGTCTGTTCAAAAAAGGGGAATGTGGCACTCTTGGTGATTTTGGACATTTTTTCGTAGTTCACCTTTCTTGTGCCCATTAAGAGTATGAAGGCTCGTGTTCTAAGGGAAGTTTTAGTAGAACAGGTGTGGAAAAATTTTGGAAACGGATAATGCAGCCTGTTTCACAGGAAATGAATTTAAATTGATGTGTAGTGAATGGGGCATAAAGCATTCCTTCAGTAGTCCTCACTTCCACTGGTAGAGCAGGTGAATCGCAATCTTAAAGTGGCTTTGGGGATATTTAGTGATCTGGTACATAATGAATGGGATGTACAGGTACCTTGGATAAATTTAGGGTTTAATGATGCTTTACATAAAAGTATGGGGGAGAATCCTGCACAAATTTTCTTGGGTAGGCGTGTGTCGTACCGTTTGCTTAATATGTGCGGTATTCCACCCTTGGATTCAAGACATTCAGAGTCTCAACGCAAGTTATTGTTAAGCAGGGTGAAGGAACGTTTGGCTGGGGCGCGAACCTTGGGGGCCGGCAGATACAGTGTAGGAGAAGCCCTAACCTCGTGAAGGTAGGGGATAAAGTTTTGTGTAGGAGCTTTCGCCTTTCGGATCTTGCATTTAAAATTTCAGCTAAGCTTTTTCTGCGTTACGATGGTCCTTACGTGTTGCAGAAAATGCTTAGACGAAAATATGTGAATGATGCATAAGGAAGATGATCCTTTTGTAATACGAAAGGCGCACGTCACTCACCTAAAATTGTATAATGCTCGACCCTGAGAGTCATGTGGTCCTTTTATATATGTTCTGTATGTTTCACTGGCCAGTGTGTAATTGAAATGTTTGATGTCTTTGTTGTGACTAAATTATTTTCATTGTCATGTTGAGGGTATTGATCATGATCATTCGTTGTGTTGTAATGCTGTGTTGTTCATCATTAGTTTGGTAATACGTCGTGTGCACGATGTTAGTGACTATGGTGATGCATATCAGTGTTATACCTTATGTGTAAGTTTGTATGATGGTAAGTTGATGTATGCAGAGTTGTATGAGCATATGTTAGTATATATTGTGGCGCATTTGTGTGATCATAATGTTATGATATGAATTGTTTATTCTTAGATGGTGAAATTTGATGAGCTCTATGTGTCTTGTGTAGGGTGTGTTTTATTGATTGTTACGTTGTATGAATGAATGGATGAATGTAAAATTTCTTGGCGATCTCCATTTGTAAGTGGGGGTTTAGCAGTCTCCCTGGTCTTTTAGGGAGTTTGAGGTTATTTTTATTGGTTTTGTGCCGTTGTTCTGGGTAAGGATCCTGTCTCTTGGTTATCGCGCTATATGCCTTCTTTTTTGTGTTTGGATTGGTGGTCGGCTTCCGCCATTTTTGATGAGAGATTTCGCCCCGGTTGACGGTGCTAACAGCCTTCACTTGCCCGCCGGACCTGCCACTCCACTGGCCATGGAGGGGTGGGCCTGGGTGGTGAGGGGGTGTGATGTTCTGGTGGCTGGGGTGCTGTCTATAGGATGCGGGGCGGGGGGAGCGAACTGCGGTGTGGCAGTCAGGTTGAACTTCGAGCCTGCATGTACTATCGCTCCGAGTGGAGTATAAGAGTAATGTTGCAAGCGGACGTCTTCGTCAAAGGTTTGCCGGAGTGTTGGGCTACATTGACCTTCATCTGCCCAGTTGGTTGACTGGCTTAGCTGAGTATCAGGTGGATGTGTTCCCCTCGCAGCTTGGTAAGTGGGCGGCCATGTGTTCGGGTCCATTGGATGTTTGGGTAGTAAGCCCTGTCACCGCAGACTATAATTTCCTGGTCTTCGCCTAATTGCATTTCGGAGAAACCAGAATAAAAGTGTTCCTGGATATTCGTTTGCCTGTGTAAGGGCGCTTAGGAAAATTCGCCTGAAGGTCTTTTGGGACGTACAGAGGCGTGAATGTGGAATTCAGTAGGCGATGTAGCCATTGGATCCTGCTATAATTTATTATGACTATAGGAGTATCCGATGAGAGGTGTAATTGCGCTACGAATGCTTGTTGAGAGTGGGTCAATTAAGAGTTAAAAGGGAAAATCTGTGGTTTGACTTATAAGAGTAGAATTTTGTAAACACCTTAATGAACTGAAAATGAGAAGTGCTGATTGCCGGAACTTGTCTGGTTTTACCGCCTTTGCGAATTTGTATAAGTATTGTATTGCCAAATGTATGTTCAGTGAAATGGAAGTGGTAATACACAACTAAAACTAAAGATGTGTTTCCTTTCTTTGCTCAAGAATGTTCGTTTGTTAGCTGAATTGGTAGTCTTGTCACGTTATTGCGTTCAGGGTGCCTCTAGTAAAGCTTTTTGGGAAGCTGGATAGTTCAGGCAGACGGTCTTTGGGAATAGTTGTTGCCGAAACAGCACAAACTCTTCAAAAAAATGTCTGAAGTAATTAAAGAGATTTGGCGTCAGCACTTAACATCTAGGTCTTTAGTGCTGTTGAGGGTGTCGTGATGTGAGTATGGAACAACACCTGAGTTTAGAGGAGTGGGAAACAAGAGATCCCTGAGAAAACCGGCTGACCAGTGGCATCATCCGGCACGATTCCTACATGTGAAAATTTGGGTGACCGACCCCGCTGGGAATTGAGATCACCTTGTTGAAAGGCGAGTGCTCTAGCCACTGTGAAACTGTGGCCCAATATGAAATATACGTGGCGATTTAACCTTCACTGACAGCACCCATAGACGTAAATTTCTTTAAACCTTTTTCGGACTTTGATGAATTTAGATTTAATTATTTTAAAATGGTTTCAACCTGGGAAAGGAAACCCTAAGGGCTTGGGGGCGATAACGACCCTACCTTCAAAAATGTGTAGTCGAGAACCTTCATTGTCCTTGTTTTCTGTTGAACTTAACGTCATTTTGGGTTGTAGAAGGTCTTTTGAAAGATGTGACCATAGTGCAGCTGATGTTGTAACACTATTTCACCAATAAAAGTTGTCAGAAGTAGAGTAATGACTTCTTCTAATTTCTTTTTGTAACAAACACCCTTTCTTCAAGTGTTGTCACCCATCACCCAGAGGGTGGGGTAGGAAGTGTATGTGTAATGCATCATGATGCCCTGGTCACTGCACCTATAAACTGTATCGCGTCACCAGATCCTGGTCATGTCACCAATGAAACGTAACGGGACACACTTGCCACATGCTCAAGCCTCAGTTGAAACTGCCAATTAGCAGAGGCCGGAAAATTTAGAGGATTCAGTGACCTGCAAGTTGGAATTCATTGTCCTCTGTACATTCAAGCCCCATCTATTCGTTCATTGTCTGCTTTTCCTCTGAGTAGCAATTAATGGACAAATGGCCGGAGCTTGAATATGCATAGGATAGTTGATTCTAATGTATAAGTCATTGAATCCGTGAAATGTTCCTGCTCCTACCAATTAGATATGTATGTATCATTCATATTGAGGGATGCACTGTTTATATGGCTACTTAATTCAGGTGGTGAATGTTGTACACATTTTTTCCTTCACATGTTGGTTGTATGATCAACACCCAAAAGTTAACTTTACATAATTTTGAAATTTTTTAGTAGATTCGTTAACATCAAATTTAAATGAAATGTGCATAAGTTTCCACGTGGAACTGAAGTGTGTGGCACTGGCCGAAGAGAAATTACGAGAGAGGGTTTTGGCAGATTCACATTGTTCCCCATCCTCAGGCCATGTAATCACTTCAACCATCAAATGAAAAAATAAGTTACCTTAAACTTGGGTAGACATTAGGTTTTACAACTAAGTCCGATAAATAACGTACACTAGGTAAAGGCAATGAACTTCCCCGACCTCAAACGTCCCCATGCTCACTGTGACTGTCTCTACACACGACCAAACACAGCAGACAGTACTGAACTGCCCGGCACGAACTTACAGAACAGAAAGCAGAATGGCCAACCAACACAAGTCATGCTTCCTTCTCCATCTCAGTGCCACTCGCAAACACCCACTGCACCAAGCAAATAAATTTTACCAAAAACTAAAACTAAGTAAAATTCTAATGAATAAAAACAAACTTTATACTACTCATTAAGCACAGCTGGCCGTTACGTTGAAACTGGTCAACAGTACACCTAGCCTGATGTAACGAGTGCAGTTTTCATTTCGTGTAATATTAATTAACATATTTTACTAGGAGATTATTATTGTTATTGACTTTATGTTTATTAAATACACATTGTAATTTTGTTTCTTGATTGATATGCAATGTTATGGTAACTATCAAGGTGAGATTTATTTGCAGACCACCCATTCTTTTTTAACTTGTATTTTAACTTAAAAGAAGTAGTTATTTTATTGAATAAATTTCAGTTTGGTTTGTTATTTACTCTAAAATTTTCTGTGCTGTAATTTTAGTTTTGCATCTAGGTATTTTTCTGTATTTACATTTCTCTGAGCCGAGCGGTTAATAGAAATAATAAGAAATGGTGGCATGTTTTAAAATGGCCAGTATTGTTTCATAATTAGCACAATTTCACTTTTCAAGATTGCCATGATCCAAGCAATTAAAGGTAAGTAAAGTAATAATGTTAACTATCTAATGACAATATTTGATATTCGGTCTAGGATTTACAACTGTGAAATTTTAGTATTAGTGTCAAGTCTACATAGAAAATTATACTTTCGGACCTCTTAAGACAGTTTGAAAAATATTTATAGTAATGATTTCTACCTCAACCTATTGGTCTTGGGTTTTAAAGACAGTTATACATGCTGGTGCAACAATTTTTAATTATTTTCAGAGACTTAATGTAGTTGAAATTCTCTAATAAGTGGAGACTCTTTTGAACCGATTTAAAGTATTTTTTCAAGAAAGCTTAGTTAATTTTATTTGACAACATTTCCCTCTGATTTTTGCATATAATTTGAACATTTAATTGTATTTTGGAATAAAGATTTACTACAGTACCTTTTGTAAGGATGGGTGTATTTTCTCATTACTTTCTTACAGTCCGCTTAACACGTGGTTATTATTTGGAGGTGTAAAATGTTTCTTTCATTAGCCTACATTGGATCTTTAACATTATTTGTTATTTTCTTTTTCGTATTTGCCATTCTTAAATGTTTTGATTTAAAGTCTTCACATTATATACTGCTGTTACAACAATACTAATTTTAACAGCCACCTTTAAACAATACCTCTGTTGCTCCATTAATTTTCTTTCACTAGCAAGAAAATTATTACTATGGAAGAAGCAGTCCGAGTGCTGTAGAGATTTTGTACACCCGTCGGGGCAAGTAATAGGTAGAGATTTATTTTGTTTTCTCAGACTTTAATTAACTTCAGTATGGCTAGTGATGAAAGAAAAGCTTACCTTTTAAGGAGTTCCTTGGTTCAAGTACAATTAGATGATAATTCCAGGAATGATACGCTAGTATTAATTCTAGTACCGTTATGTTAGAACGACCTGACTCTGGTATTGATCACAGAAGGGGAAGGTAATGTTCAAACCATATTTTTCTCCAGCACAAGCAATTGATGCGCCTGCATATAGCCTGCCTAAATTACACTGTATGACAGTGAAGACGATGGGTGTAACTTATTGATGAATATGTTCAAAATAACTAACATTTTATTCGAAAATTCGAAGTTGAAAATCACACAGATGAGGACACAAACTAACACTGCGCTCAAACAAATGAGAGGACATGCTATCACCAAGGAATATTTGAAATCGCAAGGTGAAATGATTATAGAAGTTACTGGCATACAAATAGGTATATTACGGGAGGAAACATATATATGTATCACACAAGCAACACAAAAGATAGCCGAATTAAGGCTAGATATAGAGACAACATGAGAAGTGGCATTGCAGTTGTCCAACCTGGAAAATAGAAAAGGAGAAATAGAGACAGTGATGTCAGAAGAGAGACTGCGACTAGGGAGGTAATTCTGAAAGAAGTTAACTCGCAACTTGAGTCATATGGCATACATTTTGATAATGAGGTGTCACAAGTAACTAAAGACACATACAATGTACAAACAGGGGATGAAGCTAAAATACAACTGCAAGAAAATAAGTTTGACGAGATTGTAGCTGAAGTTCATGCTGTTCGCTAGGGTAACATCATTAGAAATAATGATACAGGACCAGAAACTCCTAGATAACCAAATTATATTAATCATTCTGTACCAACATTCACTGTTACATCTGCTCTGATTTCACCAGTCATTATGGTCACCCATCAAATCATTGGTCGGAGGAGCTGCCAAAATTTTCAGGCAAACTATTTGAAAATCCTATGACTTTAAAAAATTGGAAGAACATGTTTATCTCTTTTCTTTGACTGAAGGAGAAATTTTTAAATACCTAAGTTTTAGCCTATCCGCTACAGGTTATTGCTGGTGGGAAATTACTAAGGAGAACTTCACTACAGTTAATAACAATTTAAACAGGGTTTCTTACGCAGATTCTGTTGTTTGACAATTCAGAGTATAATAAGGTCATGATTAGCACAAGAACATTTTGATCCATGTAAAAATCAAACCATAGAAGATCACTTTAACGAAGTGTACGAAAAAAAAAACCAGACATTTCTTTGCTCCAATGAGCAGTGAAGAGTTAGTTGATCTTGTTGTTTCATAAAATTACCTGTCAGTTATTAACAACAATTTACCGGTTGTACTTTTCAAGACCTTTCTGAGTTCAGATACCACCTGATTATGACTGATTAATTGGAGAGACAAGCCAGAGTTACCAACTTAGGGAGCATGATTGACCTAAATTCCCTACTGTTCAGTCTTTGTACACACCCCTGTCTCCTAACAGGAATGAAAACCAACAAAATAATCAAAGGTTTTAAGGTTTTAACCCAGCCCACCAAATCAACAACCAAAACAAACCACACAACAATTATCACAGAGTAAATATGATTCACTTCCAGCCCACTGGACCCAACAACTATGCTGGATACTACCAAGGTAGAGGAAAGAAAAATTTTAGGAGGGAAAACAATATTAATTTAAATGGCAAGGAAAACAAACATTATAACACCAACCAAGAAAAATGCAAACGTGGTCCTGAACCAGAAGGAGAGAGTTCCAGCTCTGAAGTAGCTAGACGAAGTGCTAGGAAAAGGAGAGATGAGGACTCATCCAGGAAAATTTCATCAACCTCAAGCTGTCGTAAGCATGAAAAATACCTATGAAAGCCAAGATCTGCAACAAACCAGTTACTTAGACTAAAGTACAAACACAACTCAACATAGCAAAGGCTATAGGACACGAACCACTTGATCCTTGTACTTCACCATTGCCTAACCCAGGGGTGAGATATCATTGGGTCCCAGTACCAGAGTAAGAACCTAACACTGATAATAATCCATTAAATTAGAATGTATGTCTTCGGCTGCTGGTCATTACACCTGAAGTAGATATTTAAAAGGGGGACATCACAAACTGAGCAAACAACTTCTTTAGATAGATAACAATTGTTAGTACTTTATACATTCCTGGTACAAGAAGAAATCTGTTTACTGGAACTCTATGGCAGGAGAGGCTGAAGAAGCTGGGAATTCTGCCTACTACTACGTCAGTACGCCATCCACAGTCAAACCCCACCGAGAGAAAAATGAAAACACTCATAACTGGGCTCAGAACTTATTGTCATAACTCACAGCAAAGTTGGATGGACAAGATTCCACTTGCTGAGTTTGTAACGAACAATACCATACATCTAACTGCTGGTTTTACCACATATGAAGTGCTTACCGCTGAACTGCTACCTAAATTGATGAAGAATGAGCAACTTGTGAATGTAAATAGTATATTTCAAGAGAAGAAATATTGACCTCAGTCAAACAACATTTGTATAACTCTGCTGAATCTAGAGAGAGACAGCAGAAACTTTCTAATCAAAATTAATTTAAAATAGGAGATTACATGCTTAAATGAGTGAACCATGTTAGTTCTTATTGGGAGAACATAACACGTAAACTGTGTTCAATATTTCAAGGTCCGTATGTTACTGATATACGGGAAAATTATGTTCTTTCAGACCTGAATGGAGTATTGGCAGGGAAGTATAACATCACACAATTAAAACCTTGTCATAAACTACCTACATAAATGTGGATACACTGCAAGTTAAAGTGTGTAAAGAAATGTATGCAGAGCTTCAGAGAAATGTGATTTCAATATTGTAAAGAAGTGTTTGTATCATTGCCAATTCAGCTTTTACATTATAATTTCATATTTATATGTGATAATGGAAGTGTGTTTATTTTCATTTTTATGAGCAGCTTAAAGTGTGCCAGTGATATGAAACTGTTGTAACTGTTGGAAATAATATTGATTTTCCTACTGTATTGAATTCCGTCACATGATTCACTTTGCACAAGTTGGGAAGGGGAAGGAGATAGTTGGTATGAAATGTAATCCTGTTATTGTCCTCACTGGTAAGCTTACATTGTAAGATTGCATCATATTTGAGGAAATATTGCAAGTTATACTTGTGTCCTTTAAGAATGTGGTCAATATTTGACAAGCCTCCTCACTCCAGAATATTTTGTGAAAGATAAAATAACATTTTTATAAACACAGCATTGATTAATTATTCTCCATGCACAGCACATAAGCATTTTTTTACAAGTAAAAAAGGCCTCAGCCAGACACACTGAGAAAATATAGCAATGTGTGTGTACTTAGAACATGAAGCCCGACAAACTCCCCTTGTAAGGTTAATCCAATAATAATAATGTGGTAAGAATGTAGCAATTTTATTTAGGCCTACATATTAATTAATTTATTTTTCTATTACCAAAGTATTCTGGTTTAACTTTTTCACACTTCACATGTTGAGTAAGATTATTGTGTAATTTGTTATTGTGTTAGTGTTGTTTGTTTAACATCTTCTATATTTACATTGATGTTTAGTATGTAATTTATTTTTTATGTTCTGTCATTTTTTTTCCCTTCGTTGCACAAGAATAGGTTGTCGTTGATTTCTCCAGAGTTATCCTGGATGATGAGAGAAATAGATGATCAAAATTCCTCACGAGGCTCCATTAGATATTGTGTAGCTTAAGGATGACCGTCTTAAACAAAGAACATGTGTTATTACGTCAATGTACGTAGGAAAATTAAGTTTAAAGTATAATAATGTAGTAGAATTTGGATGTACACACCATTCATGACACTTTTGAATTATTTAAACATTGTAGAAATTAATGTTTAGCTAAAGAAATGAATTGATTTTACAGAACACCACGTCTCAGTAGCAGATTAGCTTCTTAATAAACATGTTGTTGCCAGACTAAAATATATTTTGTTCCAGCAACTCTGTGACATACACATTTTTTGTAACTATTAATGTTATTGAAATTTAAGTAATAATCTTAATACTTTAAATAAGTGAATCAAGTTATAAGAAGCAACGTATTGCTATCGAAGACTTTTAAAAGTAGTTATAACAACATTACGTAGTGTACTAGTGTAAAACATTTTTTTAAGGTTTTCTTTTGTCTCATTATAATTTGTTAATGCTTTCCCGAGAAACTGTGAAGTTGACTCCTTTTTAAAAACTTTACCTATTGATGATGCACCATTACACTAACTCATGTCAGAGTTTCATGCAGCTTTAGAATTTATGTTTTAAACCTTGTATATTTCACCACTATCCATTTTGGTTCCGTAGTGAAAGAAATTATCTTTATTACAAATACTGTACTGTACAATGATGATATAGGAAAGTCACATGAAAAAAGTGGGAACTTGTTATTTGATTCCAGCTCCCAAAAATAGGAGCACTGTTCCTACTGCAGTAAGACATTACATAAGCAGTTTTAATTTTGCATATAGGTATGTTAGTTTAAATTAAGATTTGATAGTTATTTAGGGATACAGATTGCTATTTCTGTATTTAATTTAATAAGTTATGCTTTAGTTTTGCGTATCTTTTTATTTTTGAAAATTATGTCTAGTTCTTAGTATAAAAATTAGGCTATTCATTTTTTATTTTTTTATTTTCAAGCATTCATATGTATTTATTTAATGAGGCATAGCAATAAAAATCAATTATTGATTTTGGTTTTTGTTATGTGCAGCGATAAATTATTTAGTACTGTATTAGGCTAAGAGAAATTCAGTCTCTAAACTTGTATTGAATTCCTCATTGTAAGCACAATTTTGAATTTTGAATATAGCTAGTTTTTCCAGTTCATGCCGTAATAACACGTCTCACACGTCATCAATGTTAATATGCTATAGTTACCCGTATTGTTCTTCTACAGTATTTAATTACTGTACGAGCATTTCTTCTACAGTATTTAATTACGAGCATAAAATCAAAATACGTACTATACATAGAATTTTTGCACCACCAGTAAATACTGACATGCAAATTCCTTTTTGTTTAATCAAATCAGCTGAAAAACACTGGAAGTTTGTTGAATGTCATTCTAAAAATAATATCTACCCTTCTACCAGCACTCTTTGCTGTAGCCTACCTCTGCTTCATCTAAATAGGTCCTGTATTCAAGTATTGGGCAGCAATCAGAGTAAAAACACTGTAGTGCAAGAATGGCTTAATGACCACATTGTTTTATCTGCTACATAAGTGGAGGATGTTTAATCTAAAACAATTAGAGATACTGTACATGATCATCAAAATTACATAACATAGAATCCTCTCCTTATATACCGGCAACTGTAGTATGTAGTGAGAGATAAGACCTGAGGAAACAAATGGCTGGAGAAGTATCTGTAAGAAAAAATTATTTCCTGTATCTTTTCTTTGCATTTCAATTTTTTTTAAATTGTTCTTTCTAGCTATTGAAATGTATCCTTTCCTACAACCCTCCTTTCCTTCTTCTGGGTTCAGCATGCAAGTGACAAATGAGATGTCTCCTCGTCTAAACAAATCACCATCTCAACGTCAGTTAGGTTGGTTGCTGTCTGTCCAGGTAATGTGCATGTTTTATTTAGCCTTGATTACCCACAGAAAGAATAGCTTGGTGAATGTCATGAATCAAATTATTAACTAACTTAGTGTTTGTAAATACATTGCTTGGTATATGCTGTTTTCAAATCATTTCTAATTTCTCTTCCTCAGTGTGGGTGTGGTGTGTCTTTTTAGGCGTTGAAAATGAAATATGATGTGAAATTGAAAAAAATAATGATTTTATGTATTTATGTCTATCATCTTAAAAAAAAAAAAACAACATTCCCATTACACATTTTCACACATTACGACACTAGATGGCGTCCTTAGGATCTGAAAATGATTTGCACAACAATTTCTTGTGTTTGAAATATTGAAGATGCCTGGGACAGTAATTACGTACAACCGACGCCCTTCTGACATCCTGCACTGGTGCAATGCAATTGGATAGAGTAACATTTAAATAATTTAGACAGGGCTTACAACAGTTTCAACAATGGGCATTACCGGTGCAGGTTACTTCGACATGCTTGACATGTTTCATTGCAGATACTTAATCTGCCGAGACCACAGTGTACACTAAATTTTCTCATTAGCATCCAAGGTTATGTCACAGAACACCATCCGTGCTTTTAAAATGTCTAAAACATTTTAGAAGCTTCTAGAACCACTAAATCTATGTTTATAAAATGTAAAAAAATACCTAGAAAGCTTAACTGATATTCCTGATTTACGTAACCATTAAAAGTAATTTGGTAACAAAATATACAGTATTACCCTAAAATATTAGACTTTGAATATAAGACGACCCCTGCATTTTCACTTGGTCCTAGAGGAAAAAATATTTGTTCTTGTGAAATGAAATGGCTAGAAAAATTTGAATTAGTATGACTGAAACGCAGATTTTACTATATTCTGATGGTTAAGTAGATGTAACATGTTTTTTAATCATCAGGCATGTTTGAAATTGTGCAAACCTGTCTGTTAAAAATACTTTACTACTTATATAACCCAAAACAAATACGCATAATACACTGGAATGAACACTCAATTTACATTGTCTACATTTATGTAAGAAAACCTGTTTTCATGATGTTCTTATATTTTATTATGTCAACACAGGTGTGAAACACCAAATAAATGCAGTTGTAATCAAAACACGTCATTGTAGTCATAAGTCTCTATAATAAGATGACCCCTAGTTTTTAGGAATAAAAAATTGGAATAAAACATAGTATTATATTCTGGTAAATAAGTTTTTTGTTATTAGCATAAAAATTTCTAACTATATAATTGAAGAATCACAATCCTACAATCTCCAATAAATTCCTGTTCTCAATTTGGTTTTCAATTTATGGGGTGAATGAAGATTGATTTTAGTACAAAGAAGCAGATAGTGTTACTGTGAAATTTAGGGATAAAAAATGTGACACATAGAAAATTAGGTATTGCTGTACCTAGCTCAGATGCAAGAAATGTTTCTAAATAAACACCTGCCTGTCTTTGATGTTGCTAATTGACTTATCTACCATGTACAATAGTGTTCTGTTTTGTAGTTCATTTAATAAAATGTTTGGATATATTTTCCTCCAGGAATATACATACATAGTACTTCAAGAAACTTGTACAGGATGTTCCTAAAGTCTTGTAACCCCCCCAACCCTCCTACTGTGCTGTGGCCGTGTGTATAACATTTCAAATGTTTGTTCCACTTTGTTGAAACAATGAAAACTGCACGAAATATGTGTGAGTACTCAGACTCATATGTTGGATTCTCTAGGAAAGATCTTTGTGTCCAGAACGTCCATATGAGCCCCGCCGTAGTGGCGCAGAATAATGTAGCACCATGACCTGTGGGATATTCAGCACAGCATAGCTTTGTTGATTGCTGTAAAGGCACCTGTAATAGCTGTCTTTAATTGTTCTGTTGTTTCGTATCGTTGCTGAGATACGTGTGCCTTAATAATACCTCAAAGAGCATTGTCACATGAAGACAAATCGGGACTCCTTGGAGGCCATTCCAGAGGTGCTGGCAGATGTGCTGATCCACGTCCTATCCACCTGTCTCAGAAGACTTCATTTAGATATTCCCGAACAGTAATGTCATAGTTCGGTGGAGCTCCATCCTGTTGAAACCAGCAATCTTTAAGTACATCCAATCTTTCGAGCTCTGGAATAAACCACTCCCTCAACATGCTCAGATAGGTGTGTTGGTTGACAGGTCCATCATTGAATTATGGACCTGTCAAGTTCTTAGCATCCTTAGCAGCCCAGATAATAACGTGTGGAGGGTTATGCTCGAGCTCCTCATAATAATGGAGATTGTCCTTGCTCTACATGTAATCATTCCTCGCCTGGGCACTCTGATAAATTGCACATTCATTGCTGAAAAACAGTTTACTACGCTGTGGGAGTGTCAGGAACACCTCAAGTACTCATGCGCATGCTGAATGCCTCTTGTTCATGGAGGTATCACTGAGCTCGTTGACAGCTGTTGTCCTGAAAGCCCTCAATCCAAGATCCTTCGCCAAGTGTCATAGTGTTGTGGCTTAAGGTATGCGTTCGTTGTCCAGGAATATGTCAATTAAGTTTTTTGAGGTAGGTGGATAGGACATGGATCAGCACATCTGCAAACACCTCTGGAATGGCCACCGAGGAGCCCCAATCTGTCTTCATGTGACAATACTCTTTGGGGTATTATTAAGGCACACGTATCCCAGCATCAGAACAATTAAAGGAAACTATTGCAGGTGCCTTTGCGACAATCAACATAGCTATGCTGCATCGAATATCCCACAGGTCATGGCGCCACATTATTCTGTGTCACGATAATGGCGGAGCTCATACGGACGTTCTGGACACAAACAGATATTTTCTAGTGAATCCATCACATGTATTTGAGTATGTACATTTATTTAGTGCATTTTTCACTGCTTCAACAAAGAGGAATAAATTTTTGAAATGTTATACACACTACCACAGCATAGAAGAGGGAGGGGGTGACAAGACTTTTGGGATATTCTGTAGTATGCTATTGTATCAAGGAAGTTCTACGATATTTGAAAGACAGGCTATTGGCCTCGTAGCAAATTGTTAAAAAAGTTGCCTTTGTATATTCCCATGTGGGTGAGCAGACGTTTGTGTGCACTTGTTGCGGTATGTGTGTACATGTATGTGTGTGCTGGCTGGAAACTCACCCAAAATATAGAGAATGTGTGTGTTGGTTATGACCACACCTCTACAAGTTTTATCAGATTATGTATATAAGTACACATTTTTATTATTGTAAACTGTAGTACATTTATTTTAAATAGTGATTTACTGTATTTTGGTGCTGAAATTTTAGTATATTGTTAAATTGTCTATGTAATGCAGCATTTAAGAATTTTTTGACTTGAAAATTTATGTTTGATTTAAATGAAATACATAACTACATGAATTGGAAAATAACAACTTTTTGTAATACAGTTCTATTAACTTTTGCTTATAGATGAAACTGAAGTACAAGATGTTGAGGAGAGAGTTCTGCTTCAGATCTGTTTTCCTGAAGTTAACACTAATGATCTGTTCCGACACCTGAAAGCCATTCTTCCAGCGCCAGACCTTATTCTGAAACACTTCACATTTGCGCTGCTTTTGTCTCTTTCCACTGTGGATAGACAGGAGGAGGAAGTATGTTATAATTTTATAGTACTTTGACTAATGTAGCGTATAATATTATGAAAATCTACTAACGAACTAATGTCTTCCAATAAATTTCTTTAAATAGTAAAATTCAAACTTTTTTTAATGCTACAGAATTCATGGTCCTTGTATTTTATTCCAAGATAGTTTTTCCCACATTTTTGTTAAATAGTAAAGTTACACTTAAGTAATTTTAATGCAGTACATACACATGTGTGTTCTTACACAGCGAATGACATGATGGCAATCAATCAATTGCTTTATAATTTGAGTAGTGAGTAATCAGTATTTAATAAAATATATGTAAAGACAATAAGTTCAATACAAATGTGTGGATTTCTCTACAAAGTACATACACATCATCTCGTGATCTTCAGAATCTCACAAAGTGGTTTTCCATTAGTTCTTATTGGCTCTAAGCATAGGGTAGGAATCATGTTCACTTTTGTTTGCTGTAAATATTGTAGTTCAGTTGTATGCTGCTCAAGATGTTTGGGAGTTTGAAGATTTTTGTGCATTATTCATAAGAATTTTAAAATAACCAATTAAAATTTTTTTAAATTCAAGTTTTTTCAGATAAATGCATGTAACATAGTAAAAATAATGTTTTTGTCACCTAGTTATGACAGGAAGCGTTCATCACGTTCTATAACAATTTATCTGGTCTTAATGTTAAAACTGCCGTAGTCATAGAAATGTGTGTCATTATTTTATGACATAATGCTTTGATGTCTACCACAAAATTAAACATTTTGAACAAATTTTTTTGCTTTTGTGATTCAGTCGCGTCACTACTTTCTTGTCTTTCGATGTTTTGGCATTTGTTGCAGCTGCCATCTTTAATTAGTATGTTGACTAACTTACGATAAAGATGGCAGTTTTTTTATTTACTCTCTAACCTTCATGTAGTAATGTGCTCCGTTTCCTAAATATTTTATTTTTTTCTTTCCTAGTTCTCAGTGTAGTTCAAGTGCATACTGGCAGCCTTTACCTTCAATATTTCTCACTAAATGTTTGAATTCTGCATATTTGGCATGTTGGTTGAAAATTTTCGTACTTTTTTGGTCCCTATAATGGTCTCTATTTTTTACTTGGGTCCCTTATTTGGTACCTATTTTAAAATTGTGTGGTCCCTAAGTCCCTAATAGTTTTGCTTGAAATTGTTGAGACTCCTGTATCCATCTAAAAACAACTCTGTGACAGTGTGAGCATTCTTAAGAGTCCGTGCACCCAAGTGGTGACCGTTCAAAACAACTTTACCCCATGCTTTACTGATAGAAAAATCTCTGCTGGTGTCTTTAGAAAAAGAATCTGATAAACAAAAATGTTACGTATTTGAAAGGATTTATGTTTTGTTAAAGGGTCAGTATTCCTTGTCAAGTCCATTGGACAAGAGAAAAATGTGTTTTTACTAAAAGTATGTGGTGAGGTACCTTTGCTCACATCCTGTAGCATCACAGTACATGTCCATATATTGATCCTAATGCTGCTGCAACAGCCACCACACCTTAAAACACTTTGTTAGTACATACTATAACAGATCTGTCGCCATTCTGCTGGCAAAGGGGTTGAATTTAAGTTTCCCTTCACGGTTGCAGTAAGGCTTGAGCATGAAGGTTCTCTGAAGGGGAGGAGAGGCTGCTAGATGTCCCGGGGAGAGTGGTTTCCTGGGCAGTCGACAAAACACAGTCTCTACAGCAGAGCGGGAAAATTCTCACTTTTTATGAAAGGGGGTGGGCGTGTTAACCACTCATCTTTAAAAGAGCTCCCTTAGAAGGTGGCATTTTCGGTCCGATAAAGGTTTCGGCTCGAAGTCAACTTCCCTCTTCAGGTGCTGGATGCAGAGGTGCGGCAAAGGTGCAGGTTTTTCGGGTGTTTTTATGGGACTGATTAATGGCAGCTGAAGGTGTCGCACATCCCTGAGGATGCGACTGAAATTATCGCGTTTATGGTTGTGTGGTTGATTCTCAATGTCCTTATAGCAATGGCAAAGTTCTGGGAGTGTCACAGATTTTTCTGATGCCTTTTGGGGCGTTGGGATTATTCCCACAGTATTTCACTTACACTTATAACTGCTTGTTGGCGCTTAGCTGCGGCCTCTGCCTTGTGGCCTTCAATGATTGCTCTCTCCTCTGGTGATAAATTAATTACCAAACATTCGGTATCACACATGAGTTCCTTTCTTTAGAAATGAGACTAAGAAGAAGTGTTTGAACTGTATATATTGTAACTCAATCGGTACAATTTTACAATCACTGTTTTTACACTGGTCTTTATACAATATGGCTTTACACTGGTCTTTATATAATACACACAATTTTCACTATGGTCGACCGCGTGGTCACTTATACAACGGAGCCCCGAAACTTCTCATAGACTGGTTAAACTTCTGCATCTGGCAGTCATAGATATGTGCCTCGTGGCGACTAGTTAAACTCGCAGTAGGGTGCATTCCCTTATACTTCCTGCATGGTTAGGGCACGTTTCCTTAACGAACTGCGCTTTCGGCACAAGAGTAGGGTAGGGCCAGGCTTAGGCTTCCTTGTCAGGAAGCAACCTGTATAAAGGATGGGTAGGTGGTTTTAAGCTACCTTCTCAGGAAGCAACCCACGGAAGATAGGTAGTGGTGAACAGGTAGGAGGGGTGGGCTTAGGCTCCTTTTTCAGGAAGAAACTCTTTCGAGGTTGGGGGAGGTGCCTAGGCTTGCTCGGGGAGGAGGCCCGGGCTCTAGACTGTCGATCTTGCTAGGCGAGTGCCCACCTTATATACCCCTGAGGGGGGCTTAAAGTACCGTTAGTGGATGATGAAAATGGCCGCCGCTGGAGAGGAGGCTGTCTGCTGGCTAGCAGGCGCACCACTCCAACACCCACAAATCTCCCACACTCTGCCAAAAAATACGTGACTATTAAAACTTTCCCGCCGGCTGTGAAAATGTCAGTGTTGCCAAAAAGACAATAAAAAAGTACTAAATAAATACACACAATTAATAATATTACATTTACAATAATTATATACACATTTTCTCTCTTAAAAGTTCATAATTCACTGCCTGGCATTGTTTGCATAGCGTCCATCTGTTTGTTTACATTTGTTATGGCGGATGTGAATATTTATATATAAAAATGGTAGATATAAGTATCTCCAACTCTTTAGTTTTACGGCAATACAGCTTACAATACTGGATTTAAGTGACCCCTTGGGCAAAAACAAGGTAGGCCTAACGCTTACATATTAATAAAATTAGGGGCCGAGCGTAAAATATATACTAAGCATCTTGCAGGGTACGTCACATCAAATCAGGAAATATCAGCAGAGTGGATTCTAGCATCACAAAGGAGGGATACATTCCACATATGGAGTCATTAGTAGTAACTACAGATCCACAGTATTTCTCGTGACTGCATCTATCAAACTTATGGAAAATGCAGGTTGTGCACATTATTGTATGGAACGTCCTTGTGCAGCATCATTATAGAAGCATGCATGCACAATTTAGTAGTGTCTTACGTAATGTATTTGTGAAATTTCATTGTGTATTTGTCGAGCTGTAGCCCCCGAAATATGGGTGTTGCATTCTGATAAACTGTGTCTTAATATCTCAGCAGTAATTGTAAATTAGGCAGTTTGATATGGAGGTGTGTATTCTCATGTGGAATTCGTTACTTTAGTTGTTCAAAAGTGTTATGCTTCAAATTTTGTAGATGTGTGTTTAGTTCAAATTTGTTATCATCAAAATTAGTAGATATGCTTTTGTCTTCAGGAGTGGTGGCAGATGAAATTATACCGTATTTGCCGGCATGTAAGACAACAATTTTTACATATTTTTGGCCTTCGAAAATTGATACTCATCGTATATGAAGGTGCATAAATTTTTGGTAACCTAAAAATTGTTTGAAAGTTAAGCTGTAAGCTGTGGAATTGTATGATGTTTCAAGGAATTGTGTTTTTCTTCACAAATGAAGACAAGTGCCTCGTTTTTTTAAATAAAATTTACGGTATGAAATTTTGATGAGCGTCATATTTATAACAAAGGACACTTTTACCTCGCAGCGAAGCGGCGACCAATGCAGCTGGAGCGCGTGCCTAGATCCTTTGTCTCGCCAGCCCACAACTCTCGGACGGAGAAAACGTGGAACTAGATCCTTTTTCTCGTCAGTACAAAACTCTCGGGCAGAGAAAACAAGGATCTAGATACTGTACCACACATTCATGTGTCTACTGTCTAGTGCTAGGCTGGCAGGTGACAACATAGCAGAGGAATGCGAGGACCTTGAAAGCAGCTGTTGAAGCCCGGCGTTGCCATGTAGCGCACAGCATGCCTCAGTCCGGCGTTGCCAAGTCGCACACAGCTGCCGGCAACTGATGATGTTGCCGGCCACGTGTGCCGCTGCCATGCATTTCCTTGGCTCTTGGGCGTCCTGAGGACAGTAGTAGCCAATTTTATTGGTTTATATGTCTCCTATGATGTTTATATCATGGTAATAAATGCATTAAAAATATTCAAACTAAATTTTCTATGTTTCTGGCAAAGGAAAAAGATATTGTTCTGTCGGGAATTTCAAAATTAATACTTTTTTTTGTACCTTCGAAACCATGACTCATCTTATGCGAGGTCGTCTTATATGCCAGCAAACCCAGTAAGGCATGTACTTTTTGGTGAACCTCATGAGTTCCACAAAGAGTTTAGATGGATAAATGTTGGTTGCATCCCTTGTTGTAAAGTAGTTGGTCACTATTTTATGTTTAACTATGTAGGATATGTGCTTGGTGGAAAATTCTGAAGAGCTTAAGCTAGTGGTGTGGGCAGCTGCCTGAGAGTAAAGTAATTATTGGGGCACCAAACTCAAGATGAATTGTTGTTTGTTGACCCTACTGGCAGTTTTTATTTGATGACGCAAGGGGTGATATAAGTTCTCAAGCCCAGTCCCGCTCTCTCTCTCTCTCTCTCTCTCTCTCTTTCTCTCTCTTTCTTCGTTGCTGCTGACTGCTCACAAACAAGGAAAGCATGTAAAGGATGACTGGTATAGTTGTAACTTTACTATAAGAGTACATAATGAGTACATATTAAACTTAATCATTATCATCATATTGTCCTCACTCTGTTATTGACTTAGTTCACTTAATTCAAAACATTTGAGAACTGAATATCTTGTGTAATGGGCATTTTCTTTCAGGTGTGCGATCTCTTCAAAAAATTGTTTGTGAGGTGTCATGCTGAAGAAAATCGAAGAAAAACTTCTCAGTGGATTACGAATATGTTTCCAAAGAAAAACAGTGCGGAATTAACAGTATCCTTCTTCATTCAGCAACGGTAAGTCAGTGTAAATGAAATTTTTATTACCAATTCAGTTAGCTGTATAATTAGACCTTTTATGGTTACTTTACAATTGGTTGGGCTTAGTAATGCATGCCTTAAACAGTACTCTGGACTTTTCTCTTAATAACTTCTTGTACTTTATATGATTACTTTATAAAGTGTTTTTACTACAAGACCTTTTTCTTGGTGTTTCTCCAGACCTTTATATTCTTCAGAAGTAATTTGTTTATTTTGATGGCCCTATTCAAAGGGTTATTTGATTAACAAACAAGTTAAAACTTTGATGGATTAGCAGTGGTTTAGAGGTCCCCTCTAGAAATATATCACTAATGTAGGTAGAATATGTTGCTGGTCTCACTGTCTCTCTCCCTAAACACTGGTGGAAGCTGTTAACTTCTTTTCCAGGATCTCGGCAGTGCAAATTGTTGCCTGGGCAGGCATGGCCTGGCAGTACATACGTGAGTCTAGTTACAGTAATTGTCTTACTGGTTGGCTTGTGACGGAGCATGCAGAAAGACTGTCAGGTTGAAGTGTAGTTAATGGTGAATAGGAATATAGTAGTGCAGGTGGCTTGCACTTTGCAACAGGAAGGGATTGGGATAAATCAAAGGAGTAAGACTTTGTAGCAGATGGTGGAAGCAGCTACATTGCCTGTGTGGTTGCGAAGTATCCTGGAATGTTGGCAGAGTCAACTTCACGGACATCCTTCTTGCAAGTAGCTTCAACAAAGTTTTTGTAAACCATGCAATACAATTGGCCCTTGCTTCTTAAGTCATTTATCTGAGCTATAGAAGCCCTTTTCTAAAGGTTGTTGTGTGATAAGAGCACTAATATTGGAGTGGCATTGGTTTTCTTGTGTACATCGCTGGTATATAGAGTAAATAAATAAAATATAGGTATCTGGATGGTAGAAAAGTACTGTAAGTGGGAAAATTATAAGGGCAACTTAACATTTCTCTATTTTAAATAAAAGTGTTGGAATTGATTTCTCAATGCTCATTGGTGCGAACACTTTTGTGATCTAATTGTAGCCCGGAGAGAGTGAGCCCCTGGCATCCTTCATCTAGTCAGTTTTCCAGTGAGCAATTAAATGAAACCTTAATGTTCTACTGTTGTATGGAGTACTCGTGCAAGCAAATTTGTGCATTATGCTCAGGAACATGTGTAAGTGGTTTGCACACTCTACCCATGAATTTGTGTAAGTGGTATTTGTGCCCTACTTCATGGTCTTCTGTAAGTGACTTTTGCGCTATACCTGTGGACTTGTGTAAATGGCTTCTACACTCTGCCCACGGACTTATGTAAGCAACTTATGCACTCTTGTGTAACTTGCATGCTGTACCTATTATCTGGTCAAAGTGGGTTGCACATACTACCAATGCACATATATAAACTGCAGGTAGATCCTATTATAAATACCTTGTACTGAAGTAGGCAGTTTTCTCATTGAAAATACTAGATGGTTTGAAGAGCCAAGAGTCAACATCCTGGTATGCTACAGTAGAACCCTGTTATAATGTTTCTCAAAGGACCGAAAAAATGTTTACATTATATACGGGAAAACATTATAAAAGGGTAACATCCTATTACAAATCAGTTTTAGGGACCAAATGAAGGTAGCATTATAACCAGGAAAACATTACAAGTGGGAACACTATAAGTGGGCTCTACTGTATTGGGCAGAAAATTCCATAGTGGCAAGGATTGTGGATGAGCGGAAGTACAGAGTTTGGAACCAATCATACTATGAACCAGGAGGTGGATTTCAGCTAAGGGAGGGAAACATAAAGGGACAGTGACCAACCCCTCTCCTGCATGCCTGGTACCTGTCCACACGGAGAGTCCAGGAGGTGGCAAAGCTCAGTTCACCCAATTTAGAAGTGCTAGTGTTGATCGAGTTACAAACTGGCAAGGGGCGGCCAGTCTTTGGCCAGCCAGCTGGTCTCATGGTTTGAGCTTTGTTTATCTTAGTGGCCTGGCTAATATAGTAATATGAGAAGGTTATGGGGAAGAGAATGAGTTATGGGGTCAGGGCTTAATTAGATAAATGACATCATTGCATTTGCATATAGAAGTAAAACTAAAAATTGGTTACCTATACAGTTTTTTTTTTTTATGTGTTGTTAAATTGGAGAAAATGAGTTCTTGCCTTAATACAAAGTAGTACATTAAACTTACAGGAATATTTTAGATAGTTTAATGCACTGTGTTTATGACTAAGAAGTTATGAAATCTGTAGTACAGGATAGTGGTTCCCCAAGACAAGTCGATGGTGCAGAAATCTGTGACTCATCTGGTCGAAGATCCCTGAAGGGGTTTAAATGCTACCACACACAGAGAGAAACAAAATTATATTTGCTACAGTTAAATGTGTCTTACTTTTTTAAAGGTCCTTGTTTGTTAATACATATAGTGCTACTTTGTTAAGAAAATATTTAGACACAAATTATTACTTCATTGCAGAAAATTACTGGTTTGCTGCCTTTAAATTTTGTGAGAAAAGTTCTTGAATTAATTTTTTGTTTTAAATTTTGCTAATGAAAATGTAGCGTATTCCACAGAATATGTGTTAATAACTGTACTGTAGTTTTTTATTGTACGTTATTTTAATGATGAAAATGTTGACTGGACTGTTTTAACTCTTGGTTCTTTGGTTGTGTTATGTACGAGCAGGTCGTGTGACAACAGCATAGTATTGCGTGGACTGTTGAACCTGGGTTTCACATTGATGAACATTAGGTCTGTCCCTGGTAAGGACTCAAACCCTGAGGAGCTGTGGAGCCTTGGCTCATACATTGTGGTCAACCTTGCCAAGACTGTACATGGGAACACCACTCTCATACTCAGAAGACTATATGGCCGCATTATGTCTAGCGAAGCCATGCCACATTACTCTGGTAATGATAACATTACTATTTTTTGTTCGGTCGTACAGTACCTGAATTCTGAAGTGAACACATTGCTTTGTATAGTTGTACTAGGCCAGCAGGTCATTGGCTCAGTTTGTTACTTACACTTAGTTACGCTTTCCAACCAACAAGACTGAGGAAGTCTCAGGCACTGTGCCAAATCGTCAGCCATCAATGAAAAAATTTGTCTATTGTTTGGTATGTTTATTTTGGAATTCAGGATGAGAGCTGACATGAGATTTATTGTTACTTAGTTTCTACTTCTGGTTCTGATGCTTCATACTGGCCTATAAATCTGGTGTGAACTTAAGAGTGTGTAGAATAGGTTAAGCAGAGCAGTTGTAGGAAGTTGGGTCATAGCTGGCTTATACAGCCCGTGAATCCATTTGGTCAGTCCAAATAGATCACATTGTATTTTTAAACCCTTGTGTTGTGAAACAACATTCTGCATTTTGGCATTTGTTACTTGAAACGACCTTCTTTAATTGTGTTTGGAAAAAAATATCTTGACACCTACAATAATGAAAGAAAATAAATCAGACAAAATTATTATGTACTAAATGTTAACAATATCATGGTATGCAGTTTGAAATGTGTATAAGTAGAACCCTGTTATAATGTTCCCACGTATGTTTTCCTGGTTATAATGCTACTTTCACTTAATCCCTTAAACTGTTTTATAATAGGAAATTATCCTTTTATAATGTTTTCCCATTTATAAAGTAAACATTTTTGGATCCCTTCAAAAATATTATAACAGGGTTCAAATGTATGGCTGTCATTGCTTAAACTGTTACAAATATTCAGTGTGCGTGTCGACACAACATTAATAAACAGTAATTATTTTTTTAAGCCTTAAAGTTTATCTATTGTCTATAACTTTCTATTAAAGTAGTGAGGAACACCATCTTGAACGCACGGAGACTATGTGGTTGAAATTACTTTTGATGACCCGTCAAATGTTAATGTAAGAAGCAGCCGTAGCATAGTGGAGTGTTTTTGTTTAATTTACAAAAGTAAAGCAAGAGGGCTGCAATTTAGAATGTATTTAAACTATTCACAGCAAACATGCCTGTCTATAAAAAAAGCAGAGCTTATTTTGTTTGCAATTTTGTTTTAGTTATACCGTATTTACTGGCGTATAAGACATCTATTTTTACAAATTTTTAGTCTTTAAAAATTGCTACTCATCTTGCACGAAGGTGTGAAAATTTGTGGTAACCTAAAAATTGTTTGAATCTTAAGCTGTAAGCTTTGGAGTTGTGTGATGTTTCAAGGAATTGCATTTTCCATCACAAATAAAAACAAGTGCCCCGTTTTTAAATAAAATGTACGGTGCAAAATTCTGATGAGCGTCATATTCGTGACACAGGCCACTTTTACCTCGCAGCGAAGCGATCAATACAACTGGAGCACGTGCCTAGATCCCGTGTCTAGCCAGCACATTACTCTTGGGCTAAGGTTAATTCTACTACAGGTTAGAAAGATCAGTGTTAAAAGTTTGGCACAGGGAAAATTGAGTGCTGGTATTGCTAATGGATTGAAACCGACCAATCACAAAGGTTTCCTGAATTTTAAGTTACACAAAGTCAATAATCTAAAATGCAAAATTGGTTTATTTTCTCTTTAAAAATACGTTAAATGACGTTTGTCGTATCCAAGCCTATTTAAAATTAATTTTACTACAGTTTCATATTTTTCCTGTCCACATGCGATTGCAGCGAAACTGGTGGCAGAAATTTTCTTTCTGCCAAACTCTCCCATAAGAAAACACATTTTCTTTCTAACCGATAGTAGAAATAACCTTACTCTGATGGAGAAAACGAGGATCTAGGTACCGTACCATGCATTCGTATATCTAGTGCTTGGCTGGCACACAACAGCACACAGGAATGCAACGACCATGCAAGCAGCTGCTACAGCCCAGTGATATAAATGTAGCGTGCGGCGTGCCTCAGTCCGGCGTTGCCAAGTAGCACACAGCTGCTGGCCACATGTACTGCCGCCGTGCATTTCCGTGGCTCTTGGGCGCCCGGAGGGCAGTAGTAGCCATTGTTTTTGGTTTATGTCTCTCATGTAATGTTTATATAACTGTAATAAATGTATTAAAAATATTTAAACTCTGGCAAAGGGAAAAAAAAATTTCTACCAGAATTTCTAAATTAATAATTTACTTTTTTCAAGATTTTGTTCCTGCAAAACCATTACTCATCTTATATGTGTGGGGTCATCCTATATGCCGGCAAATACAATCGTTACTGCCAGTTATAAACCCTTTGATATGTAATTATTACATTTTGCACCTGGAAATTTTTGTCTGAAGAGAATGCTGTTTATTTTTATGTACGTCTAATGCAGAATGTTTGGAAGTTTTGATAATAAATTTATCTTTGATGAAACTAATGCATTTTCTAATGAAATTACTGATTTTCAAAAAGAAAAATGAAACTGTAATTTTTATACATTTTATTTTCCTAGGATAAAATTCAGTGTTTTACAATACTTGTTTTTGTAAAAAAAATTACTGTACATATTATAAAAGTACCAATGCTGTTTACAAGCTGCAACATTTTTTGGTGGTGTATGGGGGGGGGGGGAAACTGCTATGGTTTAGTTGAAAAGTGAGTTGAGATGGAGGAGGAAGTCGCGTCGGGCAGGGGGATAGGAGGTTGTTTAGATGACAGCTAAGTCATTAGAGAATGTGACGCACAACTATATACAATGACAAGAATTGAAAGAGGAATCTGCCTCATGGTCTTTGTCAAGGAACTTATCACATTATTCACCTGGAGCAATTTAGGGAAACCCTGGAAATAAAATCAAAATGTGGGACCAGGAATTGCATCCTGGTCCTTTCAATTACAAGTTCAGCATGCTGTCATTGCATTACTTTGCTCAGAAAAGGGAGGGAGGTGAAGGAACATAGTTTAGAATGTGGAACCATGTTGGTGACAAGCAAGATTCTCAGTTTTTTAATTACTGGAAACCGTTTTGTCGCTGACTACATCAGAACCTTGGTAAGAACAATGATTGGGATTTACATCTTAAAATATATTTGGTGGGCCGCAGTCGCCTTTCATACAGTTGTATCTTTTTTACACAAAAGCCAACAATATCATCATTGAGATGAGGAGAATTGCTACTGTAGTTAAAATGTGGGGAAAAAATATGATTAGATATTTTTGAGTGTATTTTGAGAATTAAAATACGTATTTGTTCACAGTTTTCAGGGTATTAAAAAACCAACCTAAGATATCCTGTAGCAATGTGGGCTGCGCTGAGATGAACGAAAAAGTTACTGGTGGTATACCGGTACATGAAGGTTTGACAGGTACTGAGCACATAGAACATAATTTTAGATACAAATCCCTATCCTTTCTCATGCCAGGACTCTTAGTATCCTTAAATGGATCAACAGGTCAAATGCACACACTTTTCTAGGTGAGTGCAGCATGAGCTGATGTTTTAAATGGCATTTATTGCACAATTAGCTGAGTGGCACTTGTCCTGCTGTTAAGCCCAATGATTCAGTTGCGAATAGCTGCAGTAGTTACCAACTGCTGAATAAAAGTTTTGAATATATTTTCTTTTACCTTATTCTTACTGGATGTGAAAACTTTGTAAGTATGTATATATGTATAGTGATTTTATTTGGTTTACATGCTGTAGTACTATATTTTGATTTTACTAACGGAATTTTCAGAATTTCATAAAGTTGTGTTGCGAGGTTAAGTGTTTAAGTACGGTAACTTGTTATGTTTTTTGATGTCTCTAAAATAATATGTAAATATGTAGCTAATTTAAGTTTAAAATGTCCCACGATAAGTGAAACATACTTAAGATTTGTATATGTATTGTTTTGTGATGTTTAATTTCAGAATCATCATAAATCTGAGTATTTACAGGATGCTTGCACGAGCTTTGTCTCCGAGTGCCCAAGAAAGTGTATGAGTGTCGCAAAGAGATAGCCCAGTTTATTAGCAACTTATTGTACATGCGCAGTGAGATGGCTGAAGGTGTAGTCAAGGCACTCATGCCGCTCACCAAGACATTCCAGCCTGTGAAGGATGCCCTCATCATTGTTCTACGGAAGGCTCTTTATGTCAAGTAAATGAGTATTGGTTCTGTTTTGGGAATTATGAAACTTTTTTGAAAATCTGTGCATTCACTAGTCTCTTTGTTTACCAGTTATTCATCCATCTATGGCACGTATCCATTACTTTTAAATTTGACTTAAGTGGTTGGTTAGTGTCACTGCATCAGTCAAATGACTGAAATTTTCAGAAATTTAGTTTGTCACTGTTTCACCTGTTCTTGTGTTTGAAGCAGAAAGGAAGGGAAAGTGCTTGCAGATTTTTAAAAGTTAATTTTATTATTGTGTCAACAGTTGAGGTATATTTTTACACTATTTTAATCATTTCCTGTTTTAGACTGTTCAATTTAACGTACCGTAAAACGGGGTGATTAGAAACACTGGGATGAATAGAAACAAAATTAGAAATAAATTCCTAGTTGACACGTTTTCCTTAATAAAATTGTCATTACTGTAAAACTATTGTTTTTAAAATGTTTTAACTTGCCTACCTTAAAACAGAATTTTTAAAACAGAATTATTGCCGAAAATGTAGCTTTAAAATTGTGTTTCTATTCACCCCAGTGTTTCTAATCACCCCGTTGTACGGCACATACCATATACTTGGCTGAATAGGGAAGCTAGGATAAACAGGGACAAAATTAGAAACAAACTTCTGGTGTAGACCTGTATTGTAAATGAAATTATACATTTTAATAAAACTACTCTTTGTAAATATTAGTTACTAGGTACCTAAAAACTTTTTTTAAAACAATTTTTTGCACTGAAACTGTTCACATAAAATTTTTTTTACTATTCAAACTAGTTTCACTGTTGACCCCAGTACATTGTGATCCTTCATTATTTTAATTAAAAATTTGCATTGATACCTTTTTCTTTCTTTTTTCCCTATGGAACGATAGCTTAGCTTATCATGAGACGAAAATTCACTTTTAGGGTTTTAGCAGTATTGTTACACTTTGCATGGCAGGAGGGGAAGGGGGAATAAAGAAAAGGAAGAGGAGTAATGATGGAAGAACCTGGCCTTGGGAACAGTCTCTCTCTGCCTCCCACGGTTGACATCCGTCGGTTTACCACTATAACTTCCGCTTCATACTCCCCCATCTCCCTTCCATCACGACCCACCACCGCCAGCCTTTTTTTTCTCTGCTTCCTACTCTTGATACCCGTCAATTTACGGCTTTCACTTCACCTTCTCACCCACCCCCCTTCCTCCCCCCCCAACCACTGACCTTTCTTTTCGCATATTTTTTTTTCTATTTTTCGTGTATAGTAGGCACTCCTGAAATTTTATCAGGTGTTTTGGAATAAAAGTGCGTGCTATACAGGAGTAAATACGGTGTGTGTGTCTATATATATATATATGTTAACTTTCTGTATAGTTTGCTAGCTCTGTTTTGGTTATTCTTTCTTTTTTTTTTTTAATAACTCTTTTAAAAAGGGTGTGAAATGCTTGCAAAAACTATAAATGTTTTGGTAGTATTAGATTACACAGTCTCAGTCCAGATCCAACTGTTCATTAACATATAATATATAGTTGTTACTTGAATTTAGATCAGATGCATGCTTTTTCTAAAAACTTATGTACTAAAAGTATGTACAGTACTTAAATTTTTTTAAAAATATTATTTTCAGTGATTCTGCTAAGAGACAGATGGGTGTGCGTGGATTTCTTGATTTGCTAAAACAGCAAGGTCTCAGAGGATTATCAGCTCTTACCCAAAATTTCGTTCATCTGGAAGGACTTCTAAGCCCTTTGAGTGTAAGTGCAACTACAGTAGTTACGTGGTGATTTATTGATGATTCGGATCTTTAAAGTACAGTATTGTGCAATTTTATTTTGTTGCTAGCTCTACATGTACTGTGCTGTGTTATAATAATGATGAGTGAATACTTCCATTATATTTAAAATTTGACTTCCTTATTGTACTGTACTAATTAATTCTTGTTTATTTTTATAAGTACCTAAGTGATGTTGACATGGTAATTTGTCCTTTTTTTTTGTCTCTGCAACTTGAAGTGAGAAAGAACAAGTTTGCATATTATTTCTATCGCTTGGTCTTATGTACTGTTGTATTGTTTGGGGTTAAGGCAGGAGTAAGTTATTAATGCTTTTTTGTGTACCATCAACATCTCTTTTCGTTTATCGTGTGGATACGTTTTAGCTAGCAAGTAGCAAAAAAATACAAAATAGGCTAATTCTGAAGTTTCAAGAACTATTGTTTCTATACTTTAAGGCTGTTTCTTATATATAAACTGAGTTATGATACGCTGTTTTAGCATGTTTAGGCAGCATGTTTTGAAATTATTTTAATTTGGAAATTTAATGTGATTCACTGGGCACATGTTTACTGATGTTAAGGACTGGAAAAATTTAGCCTTCCGTGCGGTCTTGTTTACCTTTTCATTCACACAAAATCTCGTCTGATGCACAACAGATGCTACTAATATATTACAGCTCTAACAAGCAGTAAAATATAGTAATGTAGATTCTAAACACAAATCCCCTATTTTTGCCTATTGTATTTAGAAATTTGGCACAAAAAGTGGCCAAAAATAGACAAAATCCTTTAACTCCTAGTTTTTAAAACAAATGAAAATGGAATTTCAACCTGTGATTTGGACGTTGCCTGACTCTGTATACCTTAAAATTGTGTTGTCATTATGCATAGTGCTCTTCAAGTTTGTTTGCCCAGGTCTGCATACACCTTGTTAGATATCATTCCCACGTATGCTGTGCATCATTTTATCTGTTGATGTAGCCTCAACAGAATCACTGCTGTATTGTGCAAATGAAACTTATCTTGCTACTAATAAGAAATTTGACTTATTTTGTCCCATTGCAGACCTTCCAGTAAATGTATTGGTAGATGAACACAACTCTCCATGTACAGATTAACTACAGTATGTATTTTTTGTACATGTTGTGTTTGCTTTTATTACTATTGTGCATAACTGATAACAAGTCAGAGATTACTACTCACACTAGATGAAACAAGTTGCTAGGCTAGGACAAGGGATTGAGAATGAATGTGTCCAGACTTGATGGGGCTTCCTACATTTCATTGTCTTGTGTCACTCCAAACACATGCCACTCTTGAGTTTAGGGTTACCAGACGTCCTCTTTTACCCGGACATGTCCTCTTTTCAACGCCTCGTAAACTGTCCGGCCGGGTTTTACAAAAATGGGCCAGATGTCCTCTTTTTCAAGAACAGAGAGCCAAAACATACTTTTTATATGGTCTCTGTGTCACGAAATGTTTAGGAACGGAACCGACATGCCTCGCGCTTATGTGCAACTTCTTTTCTTTGGAAATTATTACGTTGTTTGTTTGTTATACATATGTTTACTGTTGTCAATGGTTTTCAGAAAGTGCAATTGTCAGCCAATGTTGAAAACTATTTCAATCTGTTTAATTTTGCAGTGCTAACATACTTGGAGTTTATTTCTAGAAATTATGTTTGCTTTTTAGCATTTACTCTACTAAACTACCAGATATTAAAGTAAATAATTGATACATTTACATAAAAAAAGTGTATGGTGTACTAAGAGTGTTTTTTTAAGTATCCTCTTTTTTAATGCTTTAAACAAGTATGTGTCCTCTTTTTGGGTTACACTGCTGTGACAACCCTACTTGAGTTACCATAGGTATTCTGTATTAACTTGTAACCAACATTAGGATATTTTCTATTCTGCTCACAACATCTTTCTATCATGAACCATTGTGAAAGTGGGGAAATGCTGTTAACACCACAGTATTGTACGTATATGGGTATCAAATACAGTAAAACTCTGTTAAGAAGTTCCCACTTAAAAAGTTTTCCCCTGTAATAAGTTTGAATTATATTTACCACTACCATTACTACAATAGTAAATTTATCCTTTTAAGAAGTTTTTCCCTGTTAATAAGTTCAAATATTTCAGTCCCTTCAAAAACTTCTTAACAGAGTTTTACTGTAACTGTAATACATGTTGATTCTGGAGGCTGTGCTTTTTATTTTTTTCACATGTTTGCTGCAATGTTGGTCAAATTTTTAATTTCAAAGTAAACCTGAGGTATTGATTTTACTGTATGTGCAGTAAATTTTGTCTGACATTGTCACTGATTAGATCATGTAATTAGTAAGAACCTGCAATGTTGTCAAAATTTACTGAAGTTATAAAAACAGAGTACATGAAGATATTTTGAACATTTTCACTACTGAATTCAAATGCCTTACAGGGACAGATCCAGAGGAATGGGGGATGATTGAGGTGATTGCCTCTTCTCCTTACCCCAAAACATGTAAAAAAAAAAAAATACAAATGGTACATAAGAGGCTTTTACTCAATTTGTATTTAATATTTAATTTGTGTAACCTTTTTCTCAGCAGTTTGTGATAAAAGTGCAATCAGTAAGAGAAAATTTAACCTGGTTTAGAGTATACATACATAAATTATTTGTTATTTAGAAATTTGATCATCTCCATTCCCTCCTGCCCAACTCCACCTTTACTCTAAAAGTCATTGCTGGATTCATGCTTGGAAACAAGATTGGTTATGTTTGCAGACTATAGAAACAACTGTCAGTCCTTCCAGGTAGTCTTTACGTTTTTAAAATTGCACTTGACCTTTGCTAACAACATTTGTGTCTCACGTACTAATAATATCATTTTAAGTAATAATGTAAGAAAGTGGGCATTTCCTTACCAAATACAGCATGTAAGATTTTCTCACATAGGATTCACCAGTTTCTCAACACAGTAGCCAGACGAGTGCAGTCAGCAGTTCAATCTGCCAAGAAGTGCTGAGCATTTTACAAACTGTATTCCAGAAACAAGGAGCAGAAAAGATAATCCTCTATTCAGGTGAGATTTTTTAAGATAATGCTATCTAACATCTGTGAGAAATATTTTTGAGTAAATGGTAGTAAGTGATTAATGAGATACTGTACCTGTATTAAAGTTGCACTCAAATTGTAACTCTTCCTTTGCCTCATTTATCACTTGAGGTGGAAGGAAAAGGAACACCGTCCCACTACATTCTGTGTGTATTTATTGAGCGTTATTTTATTTGTCACTTTACGTTCATTTGAACAGCATAAGACTTTGGTAGAGGTAGCCTACGCAGAGAAAGGGGGTAGAAGTCGGTCAGGGTCTGTTTAAAGAAGCACCCCAGCATTCGCCTGGCATGATTTTGGAAAACTCTGGAAAACTGGAATCAGGGTAGCTGGAATCCGGGATTGAACCAGGGTCCTTCAAAATGTGAGGTGAGTGTTTTACCACTGCTCCATCATGTTCTCTACCACTGATCCACTACACTTATTAAAAATACGGAGTAGGTCAACACTAGGACTGATTGGTAAGTTACAGTAGAACCCCTATATTACACTTTCTAAGGGACAAATGAAAAATGGTGTAAATGAAGGGAAAGTGTAAATGGAGGGAAACAACAAAAACTGTGACAAAACATCTATTAATTAAAATTTTTACAAAATTAATTCATAATTGCAGGACAGATGAAATATGTGACCTCAAAAAGTCATTATAGGTATAATGATAATCCT
>PNEQ01001714.1:19295-29997 GCA_003012365.1 Medauroidea extradentata | reverse complement strand
TATTGATGGTGATCTCGCACTGCTTGATAGATTCTCTTCCCTCACCAAAATTAAACCCATCACAACATACTGCTTGCGTTTCATCAATGCTATTCATCCAGAGAAGACTCATTGTAATGGTACACTTGAAGTGAGTGAGCTTCAAGCTGCACTTATTGTGCTGGTCAGACAGACTCAAGCAGTGAAGTTTGCAGGAGAGCTTGCAGCTGTAGTCAAGGGTGAATGCCCATCTCTTCTCCAGCGTTTGAACCCCTTTATTGACACAGAGGATGTTCTCAGGGTGGGCGGCAGACTTCATGCCTCAAAATTGCCATTCAGTCAGAAGCACCCTATCCTATTACCAAAAAAATGCCGTCTGACAGAGTTAATCATTGAGCAATTGCATAAGGACTTGCTACATCCTGGTCCTCAACATTTGCTGTCATTTCTTCAACAAGAATTTTGGATCATAAATGGCATGGATGTAGTTCGACAACAGTTACACCGGTGCGTCATCTGCTTCCGTTGCAGACCTAGCCCAGTAGTTCCCAGGATGGGGAACCTTCCTTCAGCACGTGTCATGCAGGCAAAACCCTTCCTCAAGACCGGCGTAGATTATGCTGGGCCCTTTACCATCACCATGGCTCGAGTTCGAAGGCCACGAACAGCCCGTGCATACCTGTGTTTATTTGTGTGTTTTACGACAAAGGCCTTACATCTTGAACTGGTTTTTGATTTGTCCACCGAGGCGTTTCTCGCTGCCTTTCGTAGGTTCGTGGCCCGCCGCGGCCTCTGCACTGATTTATTTAGCGATTGCGGGACTAACTTTGTAGGTGCCAATCATCAGCTGAGAGACTTGAATTCTTTTGTCGAAAACTCTTCGAACAGGTCGGCAATTTCCAGTGCATTGTGTGACCAAGGAATAACTTGACACTTCAACCCCCCTGGTGCACCCCATTTTGGTGGACTTTGGGAGGCTGGGGTTAAGTCAGTCAAGACCCACTTAGCCAAGGTCATAGGCAGCCAGATATTGACATACGAAGAGTTTTATACCATGCTCACACAGATTGAAGCAGTCCTGAACTCACGGCCACTGACCCCATTGTCCACAGATCCAAGCGATCTTGCTGCCTTGACACCCAGTCACTTTCTAACCTTTGGACCAGCACACAGTCTACCCGAAGAAGACCTGACAGCAGTGCCTCTCAATCGTTTGTCTAGATGGCAGGTCTTACAACAAGCTCATCAGTGTTTTTGGCGCAGATGGCATACTGACTATTTGCACCAGCTGCAAGTGCGTGCTAAATGGCATACAAACACAGCAAACATCGAGCCAGATACCATGGTATTAATCCGGGATCCCAACCTACCTCCCCTTCGTTGGAAACTGGGCAGAGTTGTTCGTACCTTCCCAGGTGAAGATGGTGTAGTTCGCGTGGCTCAGATACGTACAAGTCAAGGACTGGTAACTAGACCAGTTGCCAAGTTGTCACCTTTGCCCCAAAACTGAGTTAGAAATAAGCTATTTCTGGTGGGCGGCATGTTGGGACCTGTCAACTTTGTACTTAGGTTGTTGTTGTTATTTGTGAACTGAACTTTATTGACTGTCTCTTGTGTGACTCTTACCAGGAACTAAGCTTTGTTTTTTTTTTCTCTTGTGGGCTCGAATAGTCTATCGGGCAAGATGGCGACCTAGCCACAGTTCAAAAACGTGTGGTGTTATCGGTTGCGTACGGACGTGTTTACGCCGTGTATGTTCGACGGAACACAGCATAAGCATTATACATTTTAAGCCTATTTCTGTTGTGGCCTGGTAGGGCGCTAGGTGGAAGTTTGGTTAGCAACTCGGCCCACCCCAGCACCTGCATGTGTATGTTTGTGCACAAGCAATGCTGTAATTAAAACAGGGGCATGGTGACGCACTGATAATGCAGAGGGCTGCAGGCATTGTAAGAGCAGGCCTGGTGAACGCACCTGTATTGAAATAGTGATTCTTCCTCTCCTCTGCTCGAGGCATGTATGCTCTGAGGGAGAGGGATAGAAGACATCATACACATGACCAGTCCCTCACCTCTGCATTCCCTACTCCACCCTGAGACTACGCAGCAGCATTTGGTCAGCTCTACTTGGTTGAGGTTACATTCTTGGGCAAGCAGCAAGGATCAGGTATCACTTCAACTAACAGGACATAGCAGTAGAGTGGCAGTTACGGGGCCATTGTTGAACCAGTCCAAAGTTGCAGGCAATCTTTTTGGCGAAAAACAACTATCTAAACATTGAGACAACACTACAGTAAAACCCTGTAAAGACATATGCGATGGGACAGAAATAAATAATGCCTATTAAGCAGGAAAACTTTTAAACAGGGGTAAACTGCCCATGCATATATAGACAAGGTGAAACTTGTTAAACAGGAATCTTCTTAAGACGGTTTTGTGGTATTTCACAACAATAGAGGCACATGTTACTGTGTATAAGGGATAATTCTTGGACATGGCAGGCAGTCAGTTCTAGTAGTTGGGCACAGTGGACACTCATATATGCAAAAAATAAAGGAAGGTAATATCAGTGTCCATTATTACAATAGACACTGGCAACATTTCCTAACATCAGCTCTAATCCTCTGTCTTGTCTATCAGTTCATTTCACAGGGGCAGATAAACTAGAGAGAAGTGAGCTACGGTATGCGTGGCAGCACGTCTCAGTAGCTACATGGTAGCTCTGATCTGGTCCCGTGCCAGCCTTGAGTAGTACGGTCTCGGTGCAGGGTGGCAGGACGCAGCTATCACAACTGCCTCAATGTACGATTCCACCTCTCCTCTCCCTCCACAATGAGTAGAGACTTGTAGTTAATTGTTAGTTCGTCATCTAATCTCATGTGTTCCTTCCGGTTCTTCTCCTATGCCTCACCGAAACTTCCACTACAGGCACCAGTTCAGACTGTCTAGGGCAGTCCAGTACGTGCGTCACCTTCAGCGCTCAGACAGGTAGGTGTGATAACCAGAGGAAGATAAATGAAGGATGGTAAATGATAGTGATCAATGAGACGACACTTCACCCTCCTCCCTCCAAGGCTTTCAAAGAGCAATAAGTGCTGAACTACACCTTTGGGAAGGAAAACTACAGGAGTGTTATAAATGGTTGAAAGAACCAGAAATTGTGATTTCCTTGTACATTCAACACCACCAAATAATAATTAAAAAGATTTAGTAAGTTGATATGAAATTTCATCTTTAAACAATCATCAACAACAAACCAGAGGTGCCAACCATTTACCAAAGCTTTCAGTAGTAAATTTGTGAAAAATCCGTATTTTTCAGTATTTTTCCGAAGTGAATGTATTATCTTAAGCCCACGCTACGTTGATCTTAAAGTAGCAGTATAGAAATAACCGTAACCGTACCGTAAGAAATTCCCAGCTTTCCATCCCTCTTAGGGCGGCTAGACAGCGGTAGTTATAGCATGCATCACTCAAAAGTGCGTGTTCAATTTTTACGGTTACTTGGAGATTCTAGCACGGCCTTTAAATGTGTAGGCCTATACACAATCACAGTACATGTTAGTCGGTAACTTCGGCATTTGTTGTTGAACCTACAGCATCACTTAATTATAATATATTTTATTTTCAAAATTTCTAACTTTGAAAACGCTTGATGTGTTTTTACCCTAACTATGTATTGACTGCGGCATCTTTTCCACCGTGTTTACACTGGAGTCAAAATTGCACTATTCACAAAACACATGTTGAGATACATTAGAAGCACTTAAACCTGTCCACAACTGTGAATATTCTGAACGATATTCCTCCAACACTGATCTGTTTCAAACTCATTATAGAATTTAAACATTCACATCAACATACTTTCGTTAAACTATGACAACATTGATAAGTTTCCAATATGGCCGATCAGCGAAAGAAGCAACAATATCCACGCATGACTTGATTCAACAGGATGAGTCAACATCAACAACTAATCGATAAGTCGGAAGGCTGCGGTCTTGTCCAAAGTAATATGAACAATCAATTGTAAGAGATACACACAGATGATATGAGAACCTTCTGACGAGTGCCGCGCAAAGTGTAAATACACTAGTTAGTAAATACGCTACCGCCACCAAAATATGGTTCCGGTAAACTAAAAAAGCGAGTAACAATACTATGTTTGTGTGCCGGAACGTGAGAAAAGAAATAGCGCGTCATACGATCCACAGAGCTACGAATCGAAAAATATTCATACCCAATGGAACATGCCTGTTCATTTACAGTTGGGCGGAAGCTAATAAATCTGTAGTTTATCAACAGAATCCGTACTTCCGTAGTAAACCATCATAATTCGTATAAACTACGGATAATCCGTAGTAGTTGGCACCTCTGCACAAACTGTTCAGCAGTTAAAAAATACCAATTTTAATTTAATAGTTTTGGCCCATCATAGTTTCTGCCCAGTAATACACATGGCAACACAGTACTTGCATTTCTCCAGAACAAATCCTCGTCACAGTTTGATTGTTTTCGAGAAAGTGTCTTCAACATTTAACATGTCTTAAAAGCAATCCAAAGTTACATTTCAAATCTGTTTGAAACAAACATTGGAGCTGTTCTTCACAATGAAACTTTTCAATCACTAACATTATTATATTTAGATTTCTAATGGCATATAAAAGTAACATACCCTAACACATATTATGATCCTCTTAACTAAAATAGTTCTTTCATACTATACTCGTAAAATTTACATCAGTACAATAATATGAGAATCGGTTACCTTGCCGGTAGTGGCTGACCAAACTTTCAACGTGTTATCGTCAGAACCGCTGACAATTCGATTGCCAGAAAACTGCAAGCAAGTGATGACATGGTCATCATGACCTTTCAGCACCTTTGGAGGTCGGATTGGGTTTATCCTCCAGTTCATCTCGATGGCATGCTGCCGCATGAACGCTGCCTGCAACCAAACATTAATGCATTACATTTACCGCAAGCACAATGTGACACAAAGTGTGAAGCGCTCAGCCAACTGGTCCTTTAATTTTTCCCAGTTTATACATAAACTTAGTGATGTCATGTTGAATAATTATAGGACCAACAGCTAGAACCATTATGAAGTTGACATAGTCATGCTATCCAAATGTTAGAATTCTGCAGGTGTGCAATGCGAGAGCATGAATCCTTGTGTATTTCTGATGGCACATAAGGGTCATTGCTTCCAGATTGTGCACAGACCAAACATCAAGAAATTCCCTTCTACTTGTGTGCCATGCGGGAACAATCATCTGGCATGCCAAATGATCCTCTGCATTCAACATTCAACACCCCACCCCCTCCACACTTCCCTTCTTGTCTCCTGTTCAGTTTTCAGTTACTTCAGCCGGCTAAGACAATGGTTAATACACACCGTGAACTTAAGGTTTTGTGACTGAGCTTTGTTAAGATCACACATTTCTTTATAGGTCTGGACTTGCAGTGTTTATTTTGGATTCATTGATATGTAATTGTAGTTAACTAAAGCAGTATGTAATTGTATTAACAAGTTTCAGCACTGGCACATGTCTATTATTGTTTTTGTTGTTTTGGGAACATTTAATTCAAATATTAATTTTAATATGTGAGTGTGCAATATTCATAATATACAAAATGTGGTATGGCAGTTGAGATTTTTGCAGTATTTGTTTGTAGGAGTCAATTTACGAAGTTCCTCCGGGATTGTTTTTTCTTGCGTTTTCTGTGTTTTTTGTATATTGTCACTTTGTCTTTCAATACTAGTTTGATCAACAAAACATGAGCAATGGCGTACGTCCACAAACCAATAAATTCTAGTCAGTTATTAGTTGAAGGTTAAATTTCACTGTTCAGGACATTAATTTTTCAGCACATAACGTCAGATTTTTGCTCTTAAAGCAGAGAATTGTGTATATTACTCCACAGCTAGAATATAAAATAGTTTAATGTTGTAAAACCAAACTTGAAAATCAGACAGTACTTGTAACAGAATGTGTTTGCTGGCTAAAGGAAGATTGTCACACATAATTTAATAATTACTATTTTGCAGGCGGCGGTACAGAAATGTGTTGACAGTAGACCCGCCAGGTAGCACTGTGCAACGGCGTGGCTTGCTGGATCTTGGTGATAGGAAGCATGCAGCTCGCCTTACTTGCTGAAAGAGAGACAATGGGTACAGACGTGGGTGATAATGCGGAACTGCGGAGGTTAAAATAGTGGACCTGGAAACTTAGTTCTTTTTGATTTGCTGATAAATTTGCGCCACTTCAGATGTTATAGAGAAAGAAAGAAATATTGTGCTACCTCAGAGTCAGAGTCAGGCCTTTGTGAACCGGCAAGTCATGCGGTCTGGCAAAGCTGCTTCATTCTCTGAATGTGGTTATATAAACATACTTTATTGTATTTTTATACATGTAAATTTGTTAGCTGGAAATAACATATGGTTAGTGCACGGGTTCACAATTTGTTTAAATGCAAAATTGTGTCAAAGTAAGTGCAAAAAATTAAAACATATACAAATGAAACGTGCAATATAAATTTTTATAAAATGTTCTTTCTGTATTAGGCTATATTGAACAATCCAAAGTTATTACAACACAAGTACCACGTATACTACACTTAACATTACCATCAAAATATGCAACAAAATTATAAAAATTAAGTGTCAGAATCGAACATGTGCTTATTTAAGAGAGATTCTGTTGGTATTCTCTTTATTTCATAATATTGGAGGGCTTAACTTTTAGTTTATAGTCATTCGTGAGAATCTTTCAAATCTTTTCACATAACACACTTGCTGTCTATTTTCCACGACCGTGATGTCTACAAAATTATAAAACCTATTTCAGTGAACACTTTGCAAAGCCAGTCAAATTTATATGGAGTCCTTGTACGAATGACATGTGCAACACATTAGCATTAAGAGGAGTCCTTCGTGGTGTCAAATTTCCATCTTTGATGAGTGGGAACAGCGTAGATATTAGAGCCAGCGTCCCACACTTGACGAGAAGCATATCACGTCTATTCGCAGTGCGCCAAACTGGTGTGCAAGGTTTCTGTTGTAGTCTTTTTACTATGGGACTTTATGCGGTGGCCCCAATATTTTATTTTTGAATAGTATGAAGTAAAGACCAACGCACGCCTCTCTTTCTGCACTTTATGAATTCAGGTAATATTTTCGGAGTTACAACAGTCTAAAAAAAACCCTTTTCTAACCATTTAGAGAGGCTCGAATAATGTTTCTAACAAATGTGCTGCAGTTTTGAAAAAAATAGAATCATGGTTTTAAGTGTGTTCTTTTCGTAGGTAAACATAATATAAATAACTTAAGTGGTTTCGCTTAGAAAGAAAAAAAAAACACGTGACACACTGCAACGCCGTCCATGGGCCAGTCGAGGACTCCTCTTAAATTGTTTAGAAATAATGTAGGCATCGAGATTTTACTCACGACTCGCTGAACGACCGAAGCCACTCGTAGGCCTATGCTAAAAAATTAACTTATAAATACTATGTCAAATGAGTTATGAAGCTTGCATGGAAATAAAAATTAATTTCTGAAATTATGTAAAAACAGAACTGTGAAACATAGCCATCTCACCTAAATTCCAAATGCCAGCAAATAATTATTCTCAAACATTCGCCAAACAAGGAAAATAAAACCCTAACATTAAAAAACTATTGTATTTACCACTCATGTGACAAAAGCACTCACGTTAAAAAAAGAATGCTCCTTTTGTCAAATTGATTACTACGTCTACTACGCCAAAAGTAACGTGACGTTCACCTCAACTCTTTGTCTTTTTGTACCGGGAAGTTCAGTAATACATTTATATGTAGTGGTGCATGTGAGAGCACGGGGCTCGCTGGAGGCTGCAAAATGTCCAGTAGCGGCAGGACATTCTGACAAAACAACGAAACACTAGCTCCACCTTAGTTCTCATGTTGTCCACCGCCATGTTTTTAGTGAATGTCTAGATCCCTGACGTTCATCTGCCAACATCAAGTACATCACGAGGAAGGATCTAGACACACACGTTACACAACGAGAATCGCTGCCTATCCATGCCAAGATACATATGACACTCTACACTGACGGTCCCTGTTAAAATTTTTACGAACTAGGTAACTATTTATTATAGGCTTGTCTAATATCAATTTCTTCAGAAAAATTATGCCTGTTAAATGAAATCATTATAACGTTATGGAAAATTGTTTGTTTTACGCCACTGAAAGTTGAACATGACACAAAAAAAGTGCACTTTAAAAAAAAATTTTTTAAGGGGTTGAAGCCGGTTAGTTCAGCAACTAAGACTACAACACCATTACAACAAATTTCTCGGAAACCGTGGCTTGTCGTAGTACCAAGGCTCAACTGTACTCTATTATACTTTCATTGAGTTTATATTTATGAGATATATTGTTTGTTTTATGAGCATAGGTTATACAAAAAGTTATATTATGATTAAGCTGCATGCTGTTTTTTGTGCACCAATTGTTTATGACCATGATGTATTACCGTAATTTTTGACAATCCATAGCATTGTTTGTTTTATATAGTTTTTTAAGTCATCTGCATATACCGTAATAGACATTTGAAATTGTTTATGACTAGTGTTGTGTCATTTATGACAATGTCAAATACGTAAAAGTGGTGATAAGCTGAGACTGGGAATGTGGGTACGTAAGGCGGTCACAGGGCATGAAATCTTTGTCAGTTGACATCTCGTTGACGAACGTGTCAACCCTTGTCAGCGCCAGCGAGAGGTTAGTCCGCCATCAAGCATCCATCTGCTGATCTTACACTGACCTTCACCCCGGAATCAGCGCACATGCTGCCGGAATCCTTCGCCGCCACCTGCACCATGCCAAGTAGACACCTAGCAGGAGTTCAGGGCCGCCCTCAACCACATGTCCGTGCCGGGATTGGCAGTGGTCTCCCTCGTAGGTACACATTTTGAATGGCGTAAGCTGGGCCTATTCCATTGAACCCTGTGTTAGACCTTCAACCCTAGCTACCTACAAACAACCCTCCGACCCCCCTACCTACCCATTACTGGATCCTTGTCGACTCCTCTGGCCTCAGAGTACATCAAGAGGATCACACTTTGCTGGCATTTTCCCGCCGGTAAAGTCTCACCTGGACCTAGTTAGGAATCGCTGGAGCAGTGCTGTACCAGTCACTTAGATTTCCGGGGGTTGAGTGGAACCTGTAGCTAACTCTGAGCATTCCTCTTGGGAATGGGCGAGTGTGAGGTCAGCTGCCAGCATTTGCTAGTGCGTCCAGTCACATAACACATGTTACCGCCCTCACAGACCCCTGGGACAGCTTAGCATTGGCATAGCGCCATAGTATCTTGCATAGGCCACCTGGAAGCTGCCCACTGGAAACTATCAGCCCTAATCTTTACTTCCCTTTTGTAACATCATGGATTAAAAGATTAACTCACAGTCTGACCGCCAAAGGAGGGCATACTTTATCCCCAAACTTCAAGTACCTGATGCCCAGACATAGGGCCGGAAGGCGACACAGGCAGAGGGTCACCTCTGCCATCAGAAGGCAGTCGGACGAGATGAGGTCTGCTGCAAGAGTCGAACAGTGGATGCCCACACCCAACGCACCACATGGAAGCCATCTCCAGGAGCTAGTACCAGCAACCAGAGGGAGAAACTACGTCAAGCGTTACATCTCTTAGCTCATACGATAACCTCCATTTATCACCAAAGACCCAGTTCCCAGAGCCCATTGCACCCTGCTGCTCCCACCAACAACCACATACCACCCAGCGACATCGTGATTATTACTTCTTTTGAAAACAGGAACAACCACTGCCTCCTTCCACATATCAGGAAAAATACCTGTTATTAGGCTTCTGTTGAAGATAAAGATAGGTATAAAAATGTTGCTTACATACTTTGATTATGAAATTAGTTATTTCATCAATCCCAACAGATCTTGTGGATTTAAGTATTTTTATAGTCCATAGAACCATACTTTGCTACCTCTGTAGTAATACTGGGAATATTTATACTACTGCTGTCAACAGGTTTATCCTGAAAGGAAGAACCTAGATTTAAAATACACTTTAAAGAAATGAGAATCAAATATATTGACTAATTGTGATGTGTCGTGCATGTGGTTGTCGTTTATAGATAGGCTGATGATTTTACAGAAGCCATAGTTCATTATTTTAACGTTAATTGCAAAAACTTATTTTCTTGACATTTCATTTTATCTTGCTCGATTTATTTACAACTAATTTTCTCTGATTGGATAATAAAATGTACACCACAGGGGTATTACACTTTTTAAACTTAATTTAAATGTTTTTTCGTTTTCTTAATCAACTTTATAAAATTATTATTGTTATTATTTTATTATTATTTAATTATTTATTTTACGTATTTATTTAAGAGCCAAGCAACAGATAAACCTTTAAACAGAAGGCATTGAAAAATATGCAAAGACAGAAAAAAAAAAGGACCCAAAACATTACATACTCATGCACGTAAGAAAGACACACAGATACATATACAAAGAAACAAAGTTTTATACATTAAATTATAAACTCCACCACAACCACCACCACCAACAAACCACCACCAACACCACCACCAACAACACCACCACAAACAACACCACCACCAACCACACCACCACCAACAACACCACCACCACCAACACCACCACCAACAACACCACCACCAACAACACCACCACCAACA
>PNEQ01001714.1:0-18295 GCA_003012365.1 Medauroidea extradentata | reverse complement strand
AAAGTGCGTATACTGTGCCACTGTTTTAACGTGTGTATTAGTTTCACATAAGCAGATGCATAATCAACACCCGGCATCGTCATTCGTCCACGAATGTTAACGTATACGTTAAGGTATAAAGGTGTAACTTTTTTATTGTGTTTATAAGACATTGGCTTTACGTCGCTGAGAATATAGTACCCCAAAAAATTTTTTCTTTGAAAAAAAAAAAAAATAAATAAATATTGAAATTTTAGATTTTTTGAAAAACAATGATATTTTGAAATTTTATTGTTTCGTTGTTGAGAGGAGGTAATGACGTGAACGCATACAATATTTTGTTAAAATCGTTCCAGCGGTTTTCGCGATGCAGAGTGTTTAGTTTTTTGGGGTCTCGCATAGCACGGCATCGGCACACGCACACTGTCACTATTACTTACATAGTTAGGGAAGGGGGGTGGGGGGAAGAACTGACGATTTATCGGCAATATCGGTTGAGACGAGCATCTGTTATAACGACAATTTTTGCAGTCATTGTCAACTCTCGTCTTAACGAGGTTCCACTGTACTCATAAAAGACAAAGTGTCTGCACTTGCTTTGCTGGTGCATTCAGCTGGTTGCATGGTGAGTAGCCTGGAACTTAGATAAATACTTGGTATTGCACAATGTTTGTGTGGCGTTCAAATTATGTTTTTGGTGTATATTTAGGCAGATTAATAGTGTTTTTTCTAGAAATGTTTAAATAGGTATTCTTTGCTATTGTATCTTGAACTCGGTTGGTGTAGTGGTTGAGTCTAGATAAGAAGTTATACTTAAAAAATATATAAAACTTTGTACAAAGGTAAGCAGCTAGGTGGGTGAATGACAGGTGAAGAAGATGGGAACATACACCCATCGGTAGGGATGAAGGAATTGGGGTGGAGGTAAGTGATGGACAGGATAAGAGTGGAAAGGCTGGTCAGGATACACAAGGTCGTCAATGAAGTACAAGGGTGGGGATATTTAAGTTTATTATTAAGTAAGACAGAGCACAGAGGTAGTTGGACTAATGGTGTGCAAATTCAGAGGGTGATATGCAGTCTATGCTTAGGAGATCGGTTGGAAAAGTGGAATTTTCTGACGGCGGAGTTGGTCATGGAGAATAGGTTTGGGAAAGTGTAGGAAATGTCTGGCAAGTGAGGAGGTAGGATGTATTTGACACTGAGCTGTTTCCCCATTACAAGTGTTGATTTAAGAGTTGTTATATTCTTATCAGAATTTTTTAATTTAAAATATTAGTTGTGCATAGGGTAGACAGCAATGTATCACAGAAATTAGATTTATGGGAAATTTGAATTTTGGTTTCAGGATACATTATATTTTGTCTAAAATAAAGTGTTATGTAGTTAGTAGATAATTCCAGTTTGTAACAAACTGGGGAACTTCAGGTTTTAAAGGCTTAGTGTGTAGACATTTATTAATTTATAAATGGCATGGGCAAGAGATAGATAAAGCAACACAGTATAACTACATAGGTGCTCTGCTGCAAAGTGACCTTAGGTAAAAATAACAAGTAGAGAGAGTGGTATGCTGTAAAGGGTACTGAAAGGAAGGAGCTTTGAGGAAAAGAAAAAAGCATACTGTTTGATGATACGGTGAGTGTGGGAATATTCAGATAGCCTACGTGGAATTCGAGGTGTAGATTGTAAAGTTGCAAATATGGGTGATGGGAAACTAGGAAGGTAATTATAGGCCATCTCTAATTATGATTTAATTTTAAAGCTGTGGAGAGGAAGAATGACGAGGGTTACATTGTCCCACAACTCGGAGGGTAGGTATATACAGGGGAAGAGGTAACAATTGTGAGAAGAATGAAATGGTGTAGAGGAGAGTGGAGAGTGGCAAGCAGTATATGTTTGTAAGGTCAGTAAGGGAGTGGTATGTTTTGCAGGATGATTTGGTGACTGAAAGTGGTTGGAAAATTAGGAAGGGTTTGGAGAAGGTAGGCATACAGGGACAGGAAGAAGCGATATTGCAACAGATCAACAACCCAATTGTGTTTATTATTTTAAGATCTAAGTTAAATTGTGAATATTATATTTGCATCTGTTGCATTCATTATCTTGACAGTATTTCTTTATTACAAGGAAAAGCACTCGCCATACACGATTGTTGGATATGGCTATTAGGTAAGCCTACATTATTTTTCAGAATATTGGATTATTAGTCACTCAGGAAAATAGGTTAACACATAATTGTATATTTATTCACGAGACTAAATCAATTTAGCAATGGTTCTTACGAAACACAAGCCCAATACACAAAGCACTTGTGAGCTTACAGGTTTGTATTTGTTTTTCTGTAACTTGCTCGGACATTGTGAGCACAGCTTTTAGAAAACAGTAAAAGATAAAATTATATAGCCGCAGAAAAATATTAAACCTTGTATATGGTTATTATTGTCGTTTTTAATACAGTTGAACATTAGGGAATAACATGTTTTACAATTTATGATGTAAGAATAATACTACCAGAATTGTAATTTATTCTCTGTATATTTTTTCTGTGTGGAATCATTTAAAACAGTCGCTACTTCCTCCTAAACGTTGTCGGCGACACTAAATAAAATTCAGTTTCTGTTTTTAATTGAATTCGTTAGGGTTTCTGCAGTATTTTAGGCCGGAATACATTAATTATCCACTGAACGAGTGTTAGATTTGATATTATCGAAAGCAACTCATTTCGCGGGGGAAAAAAGTCAAGTGAAAAACAAGTACGTCACTGTTTTAAACGCTTCCTGTTGGCTAGAAGTGTGACGTCATAAGTAAGATCGGGTGAACTCGGGTAACTTCGTATCAAGTCTAGTCCCGCATTAGACTTCTTGAAGTATTAGGTAGCTATCGCACTAGAATCGACTGTGCATACGAAATCAAGTGCCACTTCGTACAACCACTAGAACAAGTACTAGTGGTGCTTCAAATCTAGTCACGACTGTGCATACGGCCCTAAGTCAGATCTTCATACCACATGTTCAGTACTGAAATTACAAGAGTTCAGTACCACATTTCTTAATATGAATTAACTAAACAGGGAAAAAAAATTGAAAAGCTTGAAAATCGTACAATAATTCACATGAATCGTACAACCGTCCAATAGGGCACAAAATCGTACATTGTACAGTAAAATCGTAAGAGTTGGCAGCTCTGTGTGTGTGTGTCTCTGTGTGTGTGTCTCTGTGTGTGTGTCTCTGTGTGTGTGTGTCCCTGTGTGTGTGTCCCTGTGTGTGTGTCTCTCTGTGTGTGTGTGCGCGTGCGTGTGTGCGTGTGTGCGTGCATGTGTGCATGCGTGTGTGCGTGTGTGTGCGTGCTCTTAAAAGCACACGTAATAAGTACGTAACACTCTTGGGTAATGTAGTCGTTTGTTCGAGAGCAAACTGATGCAAATCGAATTAATGAAGTAAGACTTAACCTGATTAGAAACATGGGTGAACACACGTAACATCACTAAACATAGGATGCCAGCCTCACATACTGTTTTCAGCAGTTAGTATTGTCTGTTAACTTTACTTGTTTAACAATGTTTGATACAGGGAAACAAAGATCGCTAGGCAACCAATTACATCTTAAAATTAAATAGAAACACATACTCACAGAGTTTTGTTATAAATTTTTCACAAACTTTATAAAAAAAAAGGGGGGGGGGGACCCAGGTACAACAAAAAAGGAACTTTTCTAACACCTAAGTTCCTAAGGCACTAGTTCGGCTCAGTTTGACAAATCTGAGCAAGAACAGAATAGCTATTGATCATCACTCGCCCCATGAGACGACCAATGTGTCACAAAATATACATTTAGACATTTGATCAGAGTTCAAACATCAATATTTCTGCTAAAAAAATTGACTTACACTAATATAAAAGGTTATTTTATGAAAAAAGTTAGTTTAAAAAAATTTTTACCAAACAATTTTACTAGAATAATAGTCGCATCTACGATTTTTGATATTAAAATTGGCAAACGGTATGCAATGATTATGCAGTGAAATAAATACGGCAAAAAAATTTAAAAATTATAACATTTATCGTTAAGCCAATGAAAATCAGGAATTCTTCTGTTAACTGTTTAAACAAACAAGTATAAAAACAAGTTTGGGAACAGTTTATTAGCTGTTATTTTACCTGCAGTTTAGAGTGCATGTTTTCGTCATTACTCATTATTTAAAAAAAAAAAAATTATATTTTTCCTGATTATATCTTATTTCCCAAGAGAAATATTTTTTCTCGTCCCTAAATTTTTGGATTTAGAAAATCTGGTTTCTCCACACAGTCTTATCTGTTTTTAAATACCATTAATTTTTATAATTTTCTATATTTCATTACCATATTCCTCTACTTGTTTGGAAAGTATAAAAGAGATGTTAGAATAGAACTGTACCTTCCACGGGGAGGCCACCGAAGTACCGCGCTGGCGCCGTCTGGCAAGGGTATCGCGAACCTCATCAATGCCTGCCTCGCGACACTTTTCACGCCACAGCAAGTTGTCCTCGGCCAAGAAACGCCAGCTGCGGCAGGTCTGTGCAGCACGCAGCAGGTCTCTTGGTTCAAGGAACGAGAGCACGTACAGTGCAAGCTGAAACAAAGTAGAGCCTTTACGATCATAGCCACAACATCCAATCTTTCTACAGCACACTGAATAAACAAAAGTGGTAGTAACGTGAACTGCTGCAAACAAGATACAATAGCACTTTAATTCTACGCAGCATTACCAGAGTCTCTCAATACTTCCTGCAATGGAAAAGTTTGTAACATTATCACACACCTTGAGTAGTCAATGTTATGTTATGTACATTATTCTAAAGAACCTTTACACAGATAAAAGCGATAATTTTTTAAATGAAGAAACTGTGGAACATACACAAGAATGCCGTGCTTATGAATACCAAGAATCACTGAACTATAAAGCAAAAAGATAATTGTAGAATATGTTAAAAACTGAATAATATTACAGTCATCAAAAAATTTTGTCATGCCAGAAATTTTATGAAAAAAGTATAACACTGTAGTCTTCACTCAGAATGTCTTTACCTTACTGCGTCATTCATAGTGTGATATTGTAATCGACTTAACGTCGGACACAGATTTGATTATCGTTTTTCAAATATAACACATTGCTCTATTCTACTGCATTTAATTTACCTTGCACAACACTTTCTTCAATATTATATTGTCTTTAATTTAACCAGTGATACTGCAGTGTAAACTATTGCTTTACTCTGGAAAAATAATCTCTCTTGTATTACAGAACTTAAGCATTCATTTCTGTATATACAGTACCAAGAACAATAGCATTATTTTTTTCCTCTTTTATTTTAGCAATGAAAATACTGTATTCAACCCTAAAATAATGCTGTATTTACACTGAATAGGCTGAAATGAAAACTGAGGTTGCAATATAATTGCTAAATTATATTAAGATAGTCTGAGGTTTGAGAAAGTTAATTATTAGTACTCATCCACTACCAAGTTATCTCAGCCTAAATGTCTTAGGAGACTACCCGAGGTTAGTATGACTAGAATAAACTTTGAAATCTGAGCCATTTGATAAAAATTGATCAGAGAGAAGATAGTTTACTTCTAAAAACTGAAACAAGCTACTTTCTTACAGATATTTGATCACAATCTGTGATCACTGGTCATCAAGTGCCCTGGTGGTTTGAACTAATAGACCTGGCAAACTCCAGCAAGTTACTTATCTCAGGTCAGAGCGCTTGGACAGGTGAATTAATAGCGCTAGAAATCAGCAGGCCATATAGTTACTAATCCACTCCACATCTACTTTCGTCCCTACTCTGTGGTTTGCTTTAAACATCATCTCTTGTAGAGGTGCTACGTACTACAGAACTTTCTGCAGTTTATACAAATAATCACACTTGCATTATGAATTACAGATGCCCCAGAAATACTAGAGGGTCATTCCATTTCAAATCACCCACGCCATGTCAACCATCGATGACACAAATTTTTACGAAATTTAATAATTGTGTAGCCTTCACCAAGATTAAAAGCCATACAAATTTTTTTCTATGTACCTTATAGTTTATTTTTTTTTACAGAAGGCCAAAGTTTTTAATTGTGTGTTTCATTTTGTCGAACATAATACTCTGTTTAAGAAGTACAGAACATTTTTTTAGAAGATTTAACTTAAAAAAAAAAAATTTTTCTATAAGTCAAGGTATGTAAATTCAAAGAAGAATTGCCTGAAACGATGTGTTTTTTCTTCTCACTGCTACAAAAATTACTTTACCAGAAAAGAGCATGTTTCACCTGAAAAACTGTGAAATTTAAAATTCTAATACTTAACAAAAGGAGGTTAAAAAAACTTACCTTTGTAAATTTAGCATCAATCCTGGAACTATACTTTAACATATTACCAAAAGAAAATCAATGGCTTTTAAAATTATTTTATGAAAATTTATATTAATTATAAAATAGGTCCACTATAATTTATTTGCGTTAGCTTTGTTCACGTGTTGCAGAAATTTTTCTACACAGCATTTAGGTGTCTTGGTTATCCTGGAGACATTCTATTTATTTTTAGAATTCCTAAAAGGAAAATTAGATTTTAGAACCGTATTATTGTTTATCATTCGTAGGTATTGGGCTGCTTTGTGAAACATTGCTATGCTCTTCTATAATCTAAAAACCACAATATCTTCCTGGATTGTTCTGGTGTAAATGCAATAGCATTAAAGTTCTTCTAGCCAATCACAATGTCATATGTTACAAGGTAAAATATCAGCTTATGAAACCACTTCAATTAGTTTGATACTTTACTTAAGTGTTTCTTGTGATTGCATGTGATGTTATTTTAGAATCAATGTTTAAAACTGCAAAAATTTTAGAAATTTGTGCTGTCACGCCACATATTTTTCCTTAGAAGCATCTTGGACATTATTTGCTACCAGCCATGAGAAATCCCAATGTGATGGCATTGGCGACACAGTGGGCTGCATAGTTACCAAAAAGAACATCCAAATGTGTCTTGGTAACTTAGCAACAGTAGATGACGTACTACGTTACTACGAGAGTTCATAATAGTACAAAAATTGTTGCAATTAAGAGTTGTCGTAATAACCGAATGTTAACAAAAACAAGCAAATTTTTAGGTTACTGACATGATATAAGGGATGGGGATAGCAACAGTACAGTTTACCTTGGTTAGTATCTCTGCTATTATAAAGCAGACTGCCAAAAATTAAAGGCATATGTTTATTCGGCGTAGTATTCAATAATTAGTTTATTCCATGATATTCATTAGTTTCTGACGTCACCATTTTTGCTCACTAAACCTGGGCAAAACGTAAGGTAACGAAACAAAAATAGCCATCTTGTGAGGCAGAAAATAAAATGAACAGCACTGCTAGCACCATAATCATCATTTGTATCTTATTTTCATCCTTTGTACAACAGACGATACCTGCCTTCCGATAATGGCTAGCTGCACCATTACTTCACCCACAGCCCAAAAAGTCGAAAACAATTGTAAATTCGTTGGAGGAAGGAACAAAGTTTTTTTTACCTCTGAATGATTTTTTTAATGGTGCCGCGATGTTTCTACAGCAAACTCGAGAGACAGTGGTATATTACATTGCCCCTCACCACACAGTAAGTAAGGTATGCCAGAGTGATAGCTACAATGCTGACTCAGAGACGCTTATTTTTTTGCCCTCTTCATGCACACCAACTCAACAAAAATTTTACTTTACATACTATCCAGTTGGCATCAATGCACTACACTAGCGCCATCTTTTGAATATTTTAGACAATTTGATAATACGTCTTTTTAACATCTACGTATGCCTAAATTATTCTTACAAAACTATAAATAATTAAAAATTTTTGCAGCAATAAACAACATGAAATTTAACAGTAGCATTTAGGAAAATCTAGAGATTTTTGCCATTCAAGTTAGTTATATCATAAAAAATATTCAACTTTTAAATATAACATTACATGGTGGTGGGATAGCTCTCCGCCTCGCCCCTTTCCCGTGCCGTCGGTCCGATTGAGTCCTCCCGAGTGATAGATGTGGGTTTCTCCCGCCCGGTGGTCCGCTCGCAACGACCAGGCGGTTTGATTGTGGCGCCAGATCCTCTGGCTCCTTCGTTCGTTGGTCGGGCAAGCTCGGCACTCCTCGGCTGGGCCTCCCCACCCTTCCCCTCTTGACGGGGTTTGGGAGTGGTGACCAGCCGGGAGGGGCTCTTCACTCTTGCGCCTGCCTTCGCCCGGGCTCGTCGTGTTTTGATTTTCGCCGACTCCGATCGATGCCCCCGACGATCAGACTAGGTGAGTTCTCGTATTTCTGTGTTTTTAACAGGGTCGCACGGCAAGGCACCATCGTGTGTCCGGTCGGTAAGTCACTTGGTCCCCTTGTTGGTTTAGTTTGCGAGTTCTTCGATTTTTCTCACGTTGGGCCGTCGGCGCGTCGAACGGGGTGTCGCGTGTATTTTGTCAAGCATTCAGAGCGAGAAGTTTATGAATGTAACGTCTTTTGCGCTGCTTGAGATTTTGTGTAATTTCAACCTTGTGATTCTAATGTATTTGAATTTTGCCAGTAATAAATGCCAGTATTAACCATAAATCGTCTGTTGTCGAGTATATTCTTTGTCAGCCCTTGTTCACAGTGTTCAACTCTCGGGGCACATGTTTTCCCGCATTGATATTTTTTGTCAATTTAGGAACGGGAACAAGCTTCCTTGGTCGAGTAAAGGACCAGAACATAGCTATACGACTCTACTCGGGAATTCTTTCCCAGAGACGAGTTGACGTGGGTTTTTTTTTAGTTGTTGGCAGGTTTTGTAGTGTTAACTGTGAACATTGGTTGTCAGGAATGTCGCACGTGAGTGTCGATTTTCTTCTTCGGTATGGGTACTTAGAGTTGCGTAATTATTTGCGCGAGGCAGGAGTCACGTTCGAGGACCATGAAAATGTCACCGCTTTGCGAACAAAGGCGTTGGAATACGTACATACGTTGCTCGCTGCGGCGGGCGTCAGTGGCGACATTTCTTTTGTAGAAACGGTAAATGGGGCGATGACAAACAGGCCGGTTACGGCCGTACAAACTGTTTTGATTAATCGAGTAAAAGACGGATTGTTATTTTTTGTGGGGAAAACGGTAGAGCTGACCGTTTGTTTGTACCCAATGTATCCCGTGTTGAGCTCATGGCTTATTATCACGCCTCGCCCTTTGGGGGTCATCTGGGGCGTGAAGGCACATGACAAAATCCGGCCTCGATTTTACTGGCCTTAGATGGATCGATATGTACGGCGGTATATTCGGCATTGTGAGCTGTGTCTGAAGGTCAAATCCGCTAAGAACGCCAATGGTGGGCTCTATGTCGCGGGTGAGGTCACCTTTGCCTGGGAGACCATACACTGCGATGTGTTCGGTCCCTTGGTTAGGTCTGCAAAGGGCAATATGTACATTCTGGTAGTGATGGACAGCTTCACCAAATTTGTTTTGTTGCTGGGAATCAGGGATGTTAAAAGCGCCACGATAGTGCGGGCTTTGACCGATAGGGTTTGGGTTTTTTTTTGGGCCTTTTGTCAACTTTTTACCGACAACGCAACGTATTTTTGCTCCGCACAGATTAAGGATATGTGTTTTAGATGGTCTCTGAATCACTTTACTAGTAGCCCTTATTATCCGTGTGGCAACCAGGTGGAGCGATTCAATCGCAACCTGAAGGCGACGTTGTCGCCCTTGCATCATGATCTGCAGCGCGGGTGGGACGTTGATTTGGATCTTGTGAATATAGGATTCAACTTGGCGGTCCATTCTGCTACTAAAGTTTCTCCCACCAGGGCCTTATTGGGTCGTGATTTGATTCACCCCTTGTTGAATGTTTGGGGTATCCCCTCGCCATCTCTCCCAATGTCTAGGGCCCAGCGTGAGTTACTGGCGCATCAGGTGAGAGGCCATTTGGCAGAGGCCTGGTAAACCTTGCGGGAGACGGTGAATGCTCAGCGGGTTGCTGGCGATTACCAAGCGGAACAATTGGTTTATTGCTGAAATTTTCAGCTGCCTTCTAAAGTTAATGAGCTGGGTAGTAAGCAGCTGTTGCAGTACATTGGCCCTTTCTGTGTATTGAGGCTTTTGGGGCCCAATACCGTTCTTTTGGGGAAACCTGACTCCGGTCGTGTCGTGCGAAAAGCGCATATTTCGCACCTGAAACGTGCTCCGGATCTGGAAGGAGATTAATGTGTGGAGTTCCGAGTTTTGTTTCAGGAGTGGAGATTGTTTCTTCGAGGTAGCATCAGAGTTCTACTTTTGGCCGGCTCTGCTCCGTTACCCCGAACCCTATTGCAGAGCGCAAGAGTCGTGTTGAATGTTTTTTGTTTCATGACGTTTCTATGTTGTGTCGGCGGCCGCGTGTGTGTGTGTGTATTTGTGTTTTTTGTGGTCTATGTAATTAGTACTGTCTTTGTGTTTTGTGTTGGTGTGCGTATTTAGTGAGTGTGTCAGGGTTTTGGGGGTAGTGGTTTTGAGTACTAACCCGACACCAGACGACCCGACCTGAGACAGATGATAGGGTGCACCCAAGTTGAGAATGTGGTACACTCCGCTTGTGAGTGTAAAATTTTGTATTTATTGAGTCAGCTGATTTTTATGTATATTTAATATTTATGTGTGTATGTATTTAATTCTACAGGTGAACTCTTAAGATTTTGTACCCATTACGGGTAAACGGGTATTTAATGTATCAGGGATTTGTTGTTATGGTTCAATTTTGTATGAAACCCCCACCCTGCTAAGGTACAAGATGTGAGGTTTTAGTGTGTACCATATTTGAAAGCTGTTTGTGAGCACGTGTGGTGTGGACGGACTCTTTGTTCCAAGAATTTTGTTTATTAATGGCTGTCATTGTATATTTTTGATACCATCTTTTTAAGATATTGTTTTTGGCATAATTTTAGTGTGTTTTGCTTTATGATTTTTGAATTTTAGAATTGGTATTTGATATTTTGCGCAGTGTTTACTAATGTACTGGTTTCCATTTCAGGAATTGTATTATCAATTGTACTGAATGACTTGATAAAAGAGTTTTTGTGTGTGTGCATATTGATCATCGGTTTTCGCCTTCGGCCTAATTGTGCCACTGGCTCGCGGGCGGGAGAGTTCCAGAGGATGGTCGGAGCATGGTCCCGGGCGTCCCGTTCCCGGTCTGGGCGATGGCTTCGGCGGCCCTTGATGAGACCGGGGCACTCGGAGGAGGCTGTGGACTTGTTTACTTTGGACCCTTTACAACGGTTTAGGGTGGGGGGGGGGTTGTGGTGGGATTCCTATGCGCCACCCCCCTTTCCCGTGCCGTCGGTCTGATTGAGTCCTCCCGAGTGACTGATGTGGGTTTGTCCCGCCCGTGGATCCGCTCGCAACGACCAGGCAGTTTGATTGTGGCGCCAGATCCTCTGGCTCCTTCGTTCGTTGGTAGGGCGCGCTCGGCATTCCTCTGCTGGGCCTTCCCTCTTGCGCCTGCCTTCGCCCGGGCTCATCGTGTTTTGGTTTACGCCAACTCCGCTCGATGCCCCCGACGGTCAGACTAGGTGAGTTCTCGTATTTCAGTGTTTTTAACAGGGACGCACGGCAAAGGACCATCGTGTGTCCGGTTGGTAAGTCGCTTGGTTCCCTTGTTGGTTTAGTTTGTGAGTTCTTTCGATTTTCCTCACGTTGGGTCGTCAGTGCGTCGAACGGGGTGTCGCGTGTATTTTGTCAAGCATTCAGAGCAAGAAGTTTATGAATGTAACGTCTTTTGCGCTGCTTGAGATTTTGTGTAATTTCAACCTTGTGATTCTAATGTATTTGAATTTTGCCAGTAATAAATGTCAGTATTAACCATAAATCGTCTGTTGTCGAGTACATTCTTTGTCAGCCCTTGTTCACAGTGTTCAACTCTCGGGGCACATGTTTTCCCGCATTGGTATTTTTTGTCAATTTAGGGATGGGAACAAGCTTCCTTGGTCGAGTAAAGGACCAGAACAACATTACATAGTAGAGTTGGTAAATGTGTAAAATAAAAGGGAGATGAAAAATACAACTCACACATAACAGTTTCAACTTTTTTTATTTTTATATTGTAAATGTATACAGTACTTATTTACCTAACAAATAAATGTAGGCTATATCGCTGTCACTTCCATTCAAATAATATAATAACCCTTTGTTCCATTACTTTCATGCTGTATATAACATGAAAGTCAGTAACATCGATACTTGACAACATGACAACAACAAACAGTAATTTTAAACATTTTTAGTATAAAATGTCGCAACTCACAAATTTAATTATAAACATTATAAGTATTCTGTACAATATCATATAAGTTCAAAATTATTTCAACAATTTTTAAAATTTTAAAGAAAGTTGAAATAATTTTAGAACTTGCACTATTTTGTGGTGGTATGCATAGAGAGGACCGTATAAAATAAGTGACGAGCCATTGTGGATACAGTCAACAATCCCTGCTCCTCACCACTGCAATCACATGGATATAGTATTACAAGACTCAAATCACTATGCCCATGGAAAGGCAGGTGTGAGGGTCTCTGAAGAAAAAATTATTTTCTTGCAAGTAAGATATTGCAGTCTTCTGCTGATTAAGGGAAAATAAAAGGGGGTTTTGTTTCATGTTCATTTTATATTTCAAGATCCAGACAGACGTTTATTCACATGACCATAATCTTCGGTATTTTCTTTCAAACATTAGTCGTAACTCGGCAGTCAGCAGCTAACTACAGAGTGGTATCGCAGTAAAGTGCGATTATTAATGTAGCGAGATTGTGCTTGTTTTTCTGACGTGGTTTTAGTGTTTAAATTCCACTGAGGGGCAAATGAATTGCTAGCTATTTTTGGTGAGTGACTGATTTGTTTGCGCACTTTTTATACATGTGCTTTACAATAGATGATTCGGGTACCGGAATAAGGATGACGCATGGATCACCGGGCATTAGTAAAAAATAAATCTACGCGGGACTCAGAAACTGGTATGTAACCAAGTTATTAATATACAGTATTATTAGTTTAAAATATTTTAAACAATAATTAGACTCATCACATTGAAGCGACATATGTGTACAGTAGTATTATGAGAGAAAAGTGCATGAATACCGGAGACTGCACATTATCTTTCAAATCAGTAATATCAGCTGTTATTTAATTTCATTTGATGTGTATCTTACTAAACAGTTATCATTTGTACAATTTAATTAAACATATAATTAGTTTGTGAACAGTTGAATTTTTCTTTAAATCAAAATTTAAAAAAAGGTAAACATGTAGCATAATTTCTCTCGAAAAACTATAATTTTAATTTCCAAAAGCGATATTTTGTTGTAAAGGACCTGGCAACACTGTTTGTTTTGCAGTCCTTTCACATCTCTAGCTCAGGCTGGCCGTGTGAAAATAATCTGCTTGTATGATTCTACCCCGCGCACAAGTTTTTTTTTTTACACACTTCACTATTAATGTGCATGGGGAGGGATTTCATACTCAGTTACAATTTGTTCGCCAACAGTAAGCAATTACGAAAATCAAGATGTTCATCAATGTTAAGAAACAATTTCGGAATACCATGCTGCAGCGCAATTTCTGTTTTGGTGATATAGTTTTCGTCCACTTCCTGGATGATCTCGTTAGTCTTCATAAGTGTTAATCGAGCATGTTCTCCTTTCAGTTATTTTGTTGAAACCAAAATTCCGAAATTCAAATCCAATAAAAATAACGATGTTATCTAAAATAGTTTTTTAAACTAAAACGTTATCAAATCGAAATTTAAAAAAAAATCGAAGCATGGCTTTTCAACAGATTTTAAAACCAAGAGAAGTCCAGGAAACCGAGCACAGTTCAAAATCGTAATATCACAGGCACACCATACACTACCATATCCATTGGGGGTAAACGACTTGAGGGCAAACGACTTTAGGGCAAACGACTTTTAGGGCAAACGACTTTAGGGCAAACGCTTTTAGGGCAAACGACATTAGGTTAAACGCCTGTAGACTTGAATTCATGTGATTTTCTAGAGAAGACAAACTTTTAGGGTAAACGCCTTTAGGGCAAATGACTTTAGGGCAAACGACGGTGCAGAAAATACTTTTAGGGCAAACGCCTTTAGGTCAAACGCCTGTAGGGCAAACGACGGTAGAAGTGATTACACATTCCAAAGATTTTCGGGTCTATTACCAACATGTAACTTATATTTTACATTCGATTCATAGATGGCAGGGTTTTCATATTATTCTCTTCCTCTTGTTTTCAATAAAGGAAGCCAGATGGCAGCTAGGTCTCGAACGGTTGAGTTGTACGTGGGTTAAGAGTTTCGTTAGCAGAATAACAGATAGCGTGCAGGTTTTCGAACATATTTAACTGTCGTGACCAAATATGTGAATGAAAGTTAAACTTCACTGAATGCAGTATTGATTTCATAGTTTGTTATAGTAATTTACAAAATATCAACACACCTGCTATACAATTTCAGACAAGAAAATTTTTTATGTTTAGGGTTGGACTGACACGCGTGTCTAGTGGCGCGAAAAGTAGGCCAAGCTCTTACCACTTGCCCCGTCGTCTTTACACGAGAATACTCAAATATTTGAAGAATTTTCGTTGCTGACTCACCTGAATGTAACTAGAAGCAATGACTCCATATTTTTTATATTCTTACGTAGATAAATGTAAAATGAACATCTTAACAAACGCAAGTTTATAGAAAATTTACCTGTAAAACAGACTCTGATAATAACAGTTTGATTATTTTCAACTTAACCACTCAGCATTTCAAATCAGGAACTGTTTGTTTCCTGTAAGCAAAATAGTTTCTGGGATACGTTTCGTGTTTTAAGATCTACGCAGATCAAGTGACTGTTGGTTCATATGTTTATAACAAACTCTTACAACGCACTTGATGTGTCAGTTAGTTTTTTAACATATTCCCTTTAATTGTAAGGTCAAACAACAACTATTGGTAAAAAAATGTAATGCAATCACTGAAATAAATCTAGTACATAATAATTTTTACGCATTTATTCTTAGTAGAAAGTATAAACTGTTTGCTACAGTGTTTGGTATTAAAGCAATGAAAAAAAAAAAAAAACACTATTTAGTTAGGACACATGTACATTTAAAATATCTGAAATTGTTCAAATATTGTGACTTACCAAATTACATAATGTAAAAATAACGCCGTTTACTAATATCAACATGACTAAAATGTAAAAATCGTAGAATATACTTTTTACCAAATGTGTGGCAGGGCAACGATGGTGTAGCGGTCAGGCTACCCCCTTTCATCGCGGCATTGTTCTATTCTCGATGTTACGCGTGTGGCAAACGTGGCGTTCTCTGCCGTTGGTGGGTTTTCTCGAGGCGCTTCAGTTTCCATCAGCCTTGCTTATCAGGTAACAGCGGAGTGCGGACTCTTACTGGCTCCCAGCTAGAAGTCTGTCATTAGGGTGGAATACCCTGCTTTGGGTCAACATTCCGCTCCATTTTATTGATGCCTTTAACTGGCACTTTTGATTATGACGTAAGAGATATGTTAAAATATTTCTTCACTCTGATAAAATATTTTATTTATAAATTAAGGACATTATATTCTCGGACGTGGTGAGAATATTAACAGGTGGAACCGTCCTACCGCCTAAACTCGCACCCTACTGAGCAGTTGCCTATGACGTCACGCGAGTTACAAGGGACACATCTGACGTGCGCATGCACAAGCCAGCACACGTTCCGCGTGTACTTGTGCCCGCACAGCCGCAATAACTCAACTTAACTCATCAGTAGAGGCAAGATTATCTCGCGTATTGATTCTAGATCACGTTGAATACCAATAATGCATACTTCACTACTTCTTCTGTGATAAGACAACACCTGTTTTAACACATCTTTGACGACTGCAAGCCAGGGATAAATAAGGGAACAAGTCGTGGTGGTAACACGTGTTACGGTTAGAAGCCAATATATGTTTGACTTTGGCCAGTGTGTGTATAGGTCTGAGAAGTCAAGGCTGTTGTCATATTAATACGCGAAATACTCGTGCCTCTACTTATCAGTCATCATTAGAGGTACTTCAATTTCGCGGATTCATCTGGCAGCAGCCTAGACTTGTCAGTCCTGTACACGCACTGGCCACAATCGATTATCTATTGGCTTATTACATTACAAGCGGGAAGCAAGCGATAGCCGTACGCATTATTTCCTTGTTTACTACTGGCTTGCAATAGTCAAAGGCGTTTCATAACAGCCGCCAGCAAGTCACAGACATGACAGTGAAGTATACACAATTAGCGTTCAACCTGATCTGGAATGTATCTGCGAAATTGACGTACCTCTAGCATCATCAATCGAAAACTATTCTGTCAAATGACTTGAAAATTTTTACCGCGTATTAATTAACTATCCTGCCAATGAAGAAATCTAGTAGATTTATTTAAGTAAATTATTTTATATTTAAAAATATCTTCACAATGTACTGTTACCTTTTACTAAAAATTGCTGGGAAAAAATATAGTAAGCGAGAAACTTTTTGGTTTTTCGAGACAGACAGATGGCACCAGTGGACGACAGATAGAGAAAACTCCAATTTTAATTGTTATATCCTCTTTGAAGAGTTGCGAGCAACGCTATAATTTTAGTGGTATAGATAGAAGACAAAACATTTCACACGTGTGCGTTCGAGATCAGCGACCCGCTCTGAACTTCTCCCTCAATTAATCAACACTGAATTTTCTATGATTAATTCAACTTATTTACATATACATTTTTTAATTTTTAAACTGCTAGATTAATTTATACTAAATCAGCTCGTTAATTATAAATTTTATATCTAATGTTCCTGTCTTTTGTCTTAGAATATTTTTGTAGTATATTAAATTGCAGTTGAAATGATAGTTGTCATTACAATTGTTCTATTTTTTCTTCAATTCTTTATTGCAACACCGTAAGGACTTATTTTATAAATTATCAATTTATAATATTTTGCATTCCATCACTACATATGTACAGTACATATTTTACATATACGTGACACATCTTAATAATCAATAGCACATATTATACTTCTTTCGTCATATAACGAACTAAGTCTACTCGTAGAAAAATATTAATTCCTCTGTAGAATACTTAAAAATAACTCGTTAATCAATACATTTAATTTAATGTCTCGTTTTTGTTTGTATATTACCCAAAAATAGCACATGTTATGTGAACATTGTCAAATTTAACTGGGAGAGTTATAAAAAACACATGAACCAAAATTTCAAGTAGATACAATGTTCGTTCTAAGTAGCGTGATTTATTATAATATATAGCTGTGGCTTATGATGTGCACGATCAAACTAAACTGTTAAGGAGACTGTAAAATGAATAGCACTACATTAATTAAATATACGTTTGTAAATACTGTTTCGGTGGATATAATTATTTGTACTGTACTCATATTTTGTTCCTGTGCCGTGTGATAGTATACTAAACACATATTATTTACATCTAATCCAAGAAAATTATATAATACATTACTTGCAAATAGTTTCGTTTCAAGTAGGTATAGCCGTGTTTTTTTAATAAATCATATAACTTCAATTTAATTAGAAATTAAAAATATTTAACATATGTGTAAATATACACATTTTTTTCTGTAAGTTACATGTACCTTTATTCGTTACGTTACCAATAATGGCAAAAAAAATCACAAAATCGTCTGGATCATACAACGGTTTTCGAGTGATGAATTCCGGTATCCTCAACTGTATTTACTAAATCCTATTTATGAATGTTATTCTTGAAATTGACTTTAAATAATAGTACCACATAAATTACAGAGAATATTTAGAAAAAGCGTTACTAACATGCTGACGTAAAAGCAAGCTTGACTCACAATAGCACACAGTTAATCCGAATAAAGAACTTTTGGAAGAATTCGGTCACCGCCTTAATTAAGAAAACAGTTTCCATTCATAAACTACATCAGAAGCACTCGTTTTCCTTATTATTTGAAAAATGGTCACATTTGAATTTTCTTCTTGTGATAGCGATGTTTAGTTTATTTCAATTCGTACGTAATGAAGTACTCTATTTTTAACAATATCGTTGTTCCAATGGTAAAGTTGCGAAACTGCAAAAATGCAGTTTTTCAGTAGAAGCGAAAACAACTTTAAATGCATGTGAAAACTACAGTTTTATTGCATTTTAGTTGAAACTTAAAGCAAAATAAGCCCATTTCTAAGTGATTTACATCATACCCACAAGTTTTACACACACAAATAAATAAAGCCCTCCACC
>PNEQ01001713.1:34882-48974 GCA_003012365.1 Medauroidea extradentata | reverse complement strand
TCCTTTGGTAGGTGTCATGGAGGCGCAGTTCTGCGTTCCGCGAAAGGGTTCGCGCGGTTCCAACAGACTGTTAGCTAAAGTGCACTGCGTGGCAGAGCGTGATCTCTCCCCTCGCCCATGGGGGCCGGGCGCCGGGATGGCCTTGGCTAAGAGGCACCGTAAACAAACAAAGCCACGCGAAAGCGTGTGTAAACATTGTATTGTATGCATTAGCGAGACTAGTGGCCTATGATCAGTAAACACCTTGACTGGGTACCCATACACTAAATCATGAAATTTTTTTAGAGACCATTCAACTACAAGTAGTTCCTTTTCTATTTGAGCGTAATTAACCTCACTAGGTGTCAAACTGCGCGATGCATATGCTATCGGCCTCCAATTCTGCATTAAACAACACCCTATCCCTGACTTGGACGCATCTGCCTGAATAGTGATGGGCAGTGCAGAATCAAAATTGGTCAGCGTGGCTGCTGCCGCTATTTTATTTTTTAGTTCTTGAAAAGCCTGCGTGTGCGTGTCAAACCAATTCCATTCCACCTTTGCCTTTTGCAGTTCCCTCAAGGGAGCTGCCACAGCCGCAAAGTTTGGAACGTACTCTCTCACATAACTGAACATACCCATAACACGCAGCAGTTCCTATCTGTTCTTTGGCTGTTCTACATCTAACAATGCTTGAACCCGGTTTGGGTCAGGTTGCTTTCCTGCAAAAGAGAATATTTGCCCTACATATCGTACACTACTCTGTTTGTATTGGAGTTTCTGCTTATTAAATTTTACATTATTAAGCCTTGCCTGGTTGATGACTGACTGCACAGCATCATCGTGTTCCTGTTCAGTGTCTCCATAAGCTACAATATCATCAAAATACACTGTAACATTTCGAAGTTGACCAAATATGGAATCATTTTTTTCCTGAAAGTTTTCAGGCGCATTTGAGACACCAAATGGTAGGCGCAGAAATCTGTAAACCCCATAAGGGGTCGAAAAGCAGCATTTGTGGCTTGACTGTTTGTCTAGTTCAAAATGATAATATCCATCTTTTATGTCAAATACTGTGTAGTACTTCTTTCCACACAATTTGTCACTTATTTCACTGAGAGATGGGATGGGGTAAGGTTTACGTTTAATCACTTTGTTTAGGTCTGCAGGGTCAAGGCACAATCGCAGCCCACCATTTGGTTTCTCAACAACTACAAGATTACTGACGAAACATTCTGGTGTTACCTTGTTGACTGGCTGTATAACACTTTTAGCCTCCAACTGATCCAGAAGAGATTTAAGTTTCTCATTAATAATTCTTGGTTTGCGCATTGCCGGTCGCCTACCCTGCTCTGCATTAGGCTCTGTTACAATACTACACTGGCCTGGGTACTTACCTAACCCTTGAAACACATCTTTGTTATCACTAACAAAAGCATCTTTAACATACACATCACTTGTTTTTTAAGTCACACTATCAACACGCTGAATTTGCCCTAGCTGTACACATGCTTCCAATCCTAGGATTGGACAGGCACTAGTCTTCAGAACTATAAAATTGAGGTTGTGTTTTGCTTCACCTACTTTACACTCAAGATTCACACTACCTACAGGTGTTAATCTGGTACCTTCGTATGCTACAATAGTTGCACTGGTTCTGTTCATTTTCGTTTCACCCCTGATGTTTTTCAAAACTTCTAATGGCAGTATATTCACTTCTGATCCAGTGTCTAATTTAAACGCAACATTGTGACCAAGAATATCCACACCTTGTATCCACTCCTTTCTCTGTGTACTTTCTAGTGTATCAACTCTTATCTGATCACAGTAGAATGAGTCCGAAACATCACTATCATTAACATTTCCTGCCAATTCATGTACTTGTGATTGTTTTGGTTTTTAAAAACTGTTTGAAGAAATGTCCTTTATGTTGACAGTTTAGGCATGTTTTGCCATATGCAGGGCACATTCCAAACTTATGTGACCTTCCACATTTCCCACAAGTCTTAAACTGCTGGTCATTACTGGTGTCCCGAGACTGGTTGAAATAACTACTTGGTGATCTATACTTAGGGAACTCGCCCCCCTTTTTCACTGTAGACTTTTGTCTGGGATTTTCGTCCTCTTGCAAGCACTGCATCCACTGTAACTGGTTTGTCTTCTTTTTCTTGACCCTGAAGCCTTTTGCTGTACATTTTACTCTGTTCAGCTGTTCTGCAATCTCGGATGGCTTGTTCGAGTTTAAGATCCTCAACTCGTAGTAAGGCTTCCCGCAGTCTATTGTCTCTAATTCCTATGACAATCCGATCTCTCAAAATGCTCTCTTCTTGGTCTTCATATCCATAGCTTTTAATTAATTTTCTGGCCTCGGTTAAAAAATGGTCAAAAGGCTCACCTTCCTTCTGAATACACTGGTTGAACATATAACGTTCGTAAGTCTCATTTCGTTTCGGCGCGGCGTAGTTATCGAAGGCTTGAATGAGCTTGTTGTAGTCATCCATGTCCGCATCACTTAGGCCAAAGGTCTATGGCATCTTCACCGGCTACATTAAGCAGTGTCCTCGCCTTCATCCTCGATATTTTCTTCTTTTCTTCAGCAGTTGCATCAGCCTGAAGATCGGGATCCTTGCCGCTGGCTCCAAGGAAAACTAGGAAGTGTCTCTTGAACCTAATCCAATTTTCGTGGACATTTCCTTCCAAGCTAAGCTTAGGCGGGAGGTTAAGTGATGAAAATCCTGTGTTGTCTCCCATTCTTACTATGACTCACAAACTCACAGACTACTGTTCAACCATCTACACGTATGCATGTACACCGACGTCCCGTATTTACACAAACACCAAACTGTGATCTTCAAGTAGACTACTGCTTCTGACGGCGCCGCAATTGAGCCCTGGTCCGCATCCTGTCGACTGCGCCATGTTTCAGTGTGTTTATCAAATTTGTAATAAAGAGACACACACACTTTACGTATTTTAACTCTGTCTTTATTTGTACTATATTCACAATGACTGCTACAATCTACGCCATCTTGGCCACCCATCCCCTACTACTATCTACAGGTTGTCCAACTTCTAAGTTACATATTACTCCAACAATAACAATAATTTGTTTTGCTACACCCTGTGAAAGCTATGTTCTATGCAAAAGTAATTGAAATTTCTTTCTTTAGGCCCTACCGGAAGATAAGTGTGAGTTGTATTGTTCGATGGAAAATTCTAGTTTAGTGACACGGTGAAATAACACTGAGACATTTTAAAAAAACATGTTTCTGGCACACAATTTTATATTGTGATTTAAACACTTAAAAAATTAAATAACACTGTTGTACTATTAAAAAACCTATACAAACACAGATTTTCTTCTATTGTACAGTGAATTATAAAACAATTTGTATGTCTACAATTATGTATGATTTTAAGACGTGAAAAAAAGTTAATTGGTAACATTTTTGTGATATATTGGAACGATAATACCAAAATTTTATATTGTGGCAGTTCATCAAATAAGATATTACTCTAGCAGCGTTTATTTTAGGTCCGCAATTTTTTAAACTACCCGATATGAATAAATAAAGATCATGTTTTTATGTTTCGAGAACTTCTAGAAGGATTGTAACAAAATATGAAATTGCAATATTTCAAGCTGTGATTTAAGGAGGATTGTTTGTAATAAGTTGGCCATTTTGGAATATTCTTTTCCATTATTAAATATAGTTTTTTCTTATTGTTTCGATTACAACCGGACCGATTGTAAAAGCGTTTAAGCTTTTAAAAGTTACTAACCAGACCATTCAAAATAAAAAGTTTGTTAAAAATTTAGCGAGGATTCCGCGGAATAATACAGCTGCTGTAACTTTTTTTTAACCTTTATCTTTATAACCTTAAAATAAATTTGCAAATTGACCTCATTGTGGCAAACACTACTTCAGAGGAGCAAAATAGTCGATCGCAGGCCAAAGTGCAATATGATTATCTTAAATTATAATTGCGTCAGCGTAATTTTTGCAAATGGGTCATGGATTTTCCCCCCCACCAAGGCATACGTTTTACTTTTTTTATTCTACTCTCGTCACATCTTGCAACGGCAGCATTATCATTCTTCTTCCAACTAAGTGTTCACCGCTTCGTTAATTTCCAGCAACCAGTCATCCTCTCCTCTTACGTGTGCGCCTGCCTGTGCCGACCAAGGTCACTGACGAGTTTGCCTTGTGCAATAAGACGTAGATGTAAATTAGGCACCTAAGTTTCTAATAACATCATGATGATAAGCATATTCGAGATGACGTCGATACGCGATTTTTTTTTGTGAATTCTGTCATGAATCTGTAATATTGGTAGTTTGCAATGTCTGCACACTGAACTAAAACATTCGTTATAGATACCAGAATGTTGTTAAAATAGAGACAAATGTCCAGTTTTTCTGTCGGTAACGTCTGAATTACATCTACAACAATTTGCTCTGTAGAAGGAGCGAAGAGAATCTTATTTGACGTAACAAAGGACTAGTTCTGAAGAACAGGTTGTTATAGGAACAAAACAGATAATACCAACATCAAACTGGGCTGATATGCCTATTTTAACAGAACTATGGTATCTAAAATATATTTTTTTTTTTCAGTGATTGGATGTAGTTTTTGGTCCTCTTGTATTGCGATGCAGATATCCGTCAAAGAAAACTGAAGCGAGCAAGGAAACATAAAAACAGAGTATACTTTGGTCAAATGGATACGTACACAACATAAAATTCCATAAATGGAATCGGATAAAATAAAACAAGGACAGCCACGTAAGAAAATAAGAAAATAAAACCGGCACCAGTAAGACGGATAACAGAGGTTTGAGGCCTGCTTTGGCACAAAGGATGAACAGGCAATGAACCTCAAAAATGTGAAACAACGCTGAGACGAAACAAAACACAGTAGTTTCCCAGACACGAGCAGAAAAACTACGTTTCAGGAAATGAAATCTCTTCCCGTCTTCAGGCAAAGACACACAGGGTCCGAGAACTTGACTGCGACTGATGAGGAGGCTGGAACTCGTTTCCTCGGACACTGCGTGTCTTTTGCTTGAAGACGGGAACAAATTTTTCAGTTACCGAAACGTCATTTTTCTGTTCGTGTCTGAGAAACTACTGTGTTTTGTTTCGTCTCATCGTTTTCTCATATTTTGTGGTCTTGTTGTTATCTGGTTGTCATTTGGCCAAAGCAGGCCTCAAACCTGTGTTATTTGCCTTTGTGGTGCATTTCTTCTTTTTTATTTTCTTATTTCGCTGTCCTATTTTATTTGGCCCAATTTCATTTATGGAATTTTATGTTTGTAACGATCATGTTGACTAAAGCATACTCTGCTTTTACGTTGCCTTAATATCTTTAGTTTTCTTTGACAGACCTCTGCATCGCAATGGAGTATGTCCAAAAACTACATCCGGCCATGCACTCCCGTTCCACATCTCTTTTAAAGATCTTTTTATTAGTGAAATTTAACTCTTAAAAGTAAATTCATGTTTTTTTTCAGGTCACATCGCTGAAGATAAAATACAATCCTTTTGCAAAAGCGTTTCTAGATGCCAAAGAGAGACCGGATAATTTTTACCAGCGTGATCTCATTTCCAGCTACTCACAGCCTCACCAGCCGCAGTACTCTCAGTGTAAGTAGTGTCGCAGTCTACCGCTAAACTAATATGGAGGATAAAGTTGGCAGCAGTACTGTCCGCCATGACAGGATATTGCTTTATCAAAATATTGTAAATAGTCGTAGTTCCTAAAGTCAGTGGCGGTACCTATAGGTTATTTTGGTAGGAACATAATATTTAACTTCAATATATTATCGAGCCAAACATTCCCTTTGTTGACCTTTAAATACATTAGACGCGTATTACCATTACATGATAACGATGTGTAAGAAAAGGAAACTATACTTGAATATGTACAATATTTTATATTTAGTAGCATATATCTGATCATAACTATCGGTGTGGTCTGAAAGTAACAACGTCAACATATTTTGGCCTTGCAAGTCACCGAAAAGACATTTTCCAACTACTCTTATATATATATATATATATATATATATATATATATATATATATATATATATATATATATATATAATGTTCCGGGAGTAGATGTCAATAAAGAGGTGGGCGATAGAGAGGTCCAAGACCTACCAAATAAACCCAACTTGTATAATCCGATTCGCAATCGTCCAAACGTTATAAACTTTTAAAGAAAATTTGGCTATACTCTACCCTGAGATATAAGCATTTACTGATGGTGGAAAAAGTAATGGTCCATGTGGAACGAAATTTGTACACACCAAAGGTGAATAGTGACGCCACATTTAAAAACACATTTCACGTCACTGAGAGTACAGCTTCGTGGTGTAAAAAAATCACTTTACAAAAGTTGTGTTGGTTCTGAAAGATGCCACTAGTTTGCACGAGGTAAAAAATATCAGTGGGTCACATAAATGATCACTAACCATTGGAAAAACTGCCCCATAGTAAGGCCAATTAATTAGTAAAAACTAGTATTTTAAATTAACAATCGTCGATGCAGTAACTATGAAAACATAAAGTAATGCAGAAGATTCACATAATGCACAGTCAGCTTTAGGGTTGAAATTAGTATTTGAGTAACTAATTATAGGCAACTATATTGAAATAAAAATTTTACACAATGTTTGAAATTATTAAAATGTATTTCGAATGTAATATGCTTAATTTGTGAGAATTAAATGAAATGTTATTAATGAAAGTGTTAATAGTCAGTTATTTCATTAAACAAAATTGATACTATCGAAATGGATAGTTAAAATGAATTTCTTCACCAGACACCCTTACGTAGTTGCTGCTTCATATTCACAGCGGCTGTGGTTATATAGAGGCAAGTGCGCTCGCCTCCCATCTATGCGAACTGGGTGTAATTCCTGAATAGCGGCACATGCAGATTTTCTGCATTTTGAAAGAAGTACCACATCTTTGCATACAAATTGTCTGTTAATATGCGAAGCTTCTAGGGTGTACGGTTGTGTACCATCACCAACATGTTTTGCAGCAGATCATATGACACCCTAACCAAAACATATTTTCTAGTTGAGAAACAACGCAAGGAATGTAATGGAGTGATTTGTGCAACTCTTGACAGCGATGTCTTGTAAGCCTATGAAGGTTCCGACCCCCGTAGCGAAGTCAGTAAAGCGTCGGTCCGTGGTGCGAGAGGTCCCCGGTTCGCATCAGGGTCCGGGCATGTTTGTTTGTTGTCCTTCACCTCATGTCACCCTCATCGGCTCTTAATACCTCGTAGTTAAAAAGCCATAATATCCTCGCAGTCACCCCCACCCCATTTAGGGGTATATTGTGAGCGTGGAGTGGTACTGGAACGGAAAACAGGCGTTCGTGAGAGGACACCCCCCCCCCCAAGGCCATCTTAATGTATTAGCTACAATTCCCACGTTCAGAAAATCTGCCTGTGATGCTATTCAGGAATTACACCCAGTTCGCTATGATGGGAGGCGAGCGCACAAGCCTCCACATAACCGCGGCCGCTGTGAATATGAAGCAGCAACTACGTAAGGGTGTCTGGTGAAGAAATTCATTTTAACTATCCATTTCGATAGTATCAATTTGTTTAATGGTATAACTGACTATTACCACTTTAATTAATAACATTTCATTTTATTCTCACAAATTAAACTCATTACATTCAAAATTACCTTTTTAATAATTTCAAACATTGTGTATTATTTATATTTCAATAAAGTTGCTATTAATTATTTACTCACATATTAATTTCAACCTTATAGCTGATTTTACATTGTGTGAAGCTTCTGCATTACTTTATGTTTTCACATTTACTGCATCGACGATTGTTAATTTAAAATACTATCATTTACTAATTAATTGGCAATACTATGGGGCAGTTTTTCCAATGGCGGGTGAACATTTATGTGACCCATTGATATTTTTTTACCTCGTGCAAACTAGAGGCATATTTCAGAACCAAACACAATTTTTGTGAAAGTATTTTTTACACCACGAAGCTGTACTCTCAGTGACGTGAAATGTGTTTTTAAATGTGTACAAATTTCGCTCCACATGGACCATTACTTTTTTCCACCATCTGTAAATGATTAGCCCAGGGTAGAGTATAACCAAAAGTTTCTTTAAAAATGCATATTTTTAGACGGTTGCGAATTGGATTATACAAGTTGGGTTTATTTGGTAGGTCTTGGGCCCCTCTATCACCGCCTCATTTGACGTCTACTCCCGGAACACCCTGCATATATACGTATGTATGTATATATATATATATATATATAGAATTATTAATCAATTATCACTGGTTTGCTCATTATGCCGACGATTTCCATTTACTCCTAGCAGATTTCAAATTTTGAAACCTGTGTAAGAGTTCTATACTCTAAAAGACAACATTTGTAAACATCGTAAAATGAGGTTAAGTTGTAACTGTTTTCGACGGTAATGATAACTCATATTATCTACTAAAAATAATAAATCTAAACGATCAAAAATACAAATTCTGCAGAAGTTAGCAGGGTTTCGCGGTCTTTGTATGCGGCAGAGTGCCTTTGTTTCCGAGCTAGAGCCGTGTGTGTTGGTTTCCTGAAACAGCCTTTCTCCTATGCCTTAAGCTAGCGCTTATCAAAATACGATTATGGAGGAAGTAAATTATTGAAATAAAATTGTGCATGCGTTGTGTATGTATTAAAACAAATCGATTTTTTAAAAATTATTTTGTAATTGAAGCAGTCGTGTTCAACCGTCAATAAAAAATTATTAATTATCCAAATGGTTTGATTTTCTTTAATAAAGATTTGTTTCGTGTCTGTATAGGCATTACTTTCTTTATAATTTGTTTACTTCAAGCATACAACTTTTTAAAGTTTGGTTCAGAAACATAAATAGGTTTATCGGCGTCATACACTGTTTTAATTACTTTCATTGCTATGTTTATATTACTAAGTGCCGAAGATATATACATTGGCTTAAAAGTAACAACAAGCAATGGTTTTCAAAGTACTCAGTATAGAATAACTAGCCTATACATTTTTGGACACTAGCGTACTCAAACGGCCTCGAAATTTTTTATGCGCAGTAGAAAACTGCAGACATATACTGCGTACAGCACTTTTTAAAGATTGTGTTTATTGAATATAATTAACCGAACGGTTTGAGAATATGAAACAATATTTTTCAGTGAAAATATAATGTGGTCTTTGAATTTCAGTTGGTAACTAACACATTTAATTCCGTCGATTCTGTTGACTGAAAAGAATTCCCAGAGCACTAGTTATTAATCATAATGATAGAAAACCTAGTACAGGCATCAGCCGAAATTTTCTCTGGGCGACGCATGAATACCAACAAATAATAATTAAATTATCTTTTTGGTATATTACGTAGCGCCATAGTAAAAAACAATTTTGTGAAACGTAGTTTCTAAAAGAGCCAACAGAGGTGGGCCATCCGAAATCGATTCGTGAAATTGCGCTTCGTGTTTTATTTCAAGAAAACATACAGCACTTATAATGTTAATTCCAAAACATCCATTTAAGGGACTAACAGGATGTACAAATCTAGTACATCTTGATTTTCTTTGAAACCATCATCACTAAGGTTTTGTGAAGAAGCAGCGCTGGCATAGGTTCCAGGCCGCCCATCCAATCACATGACTCTTAAGTAGAAAGTTAAGTGGTTAAGGTTAAGGTTCCTCTAAATTCAGAATATTCTTTTTATTATTTACGACATTCCTGGACGTAACCTTGTAACGTGAAACCCGTACATGCAATAAAGACAATTTTCCCCTGACCTTTTTTTTTTCTTTTCAATAATATACGAATAAAGAATACAACCTTACCCGAGGCAGTTAAGACCATGAAGCTCTGTGATGTAAACTGATTTATTTAAAGATGTTCGTAGTTCGCAATTACTCCAAAAATATTGGTCACATAACACGTTTGCTTAAAACATTTTAAGAGTAATAATTATTTTAAAAAATACCTTAAACATTGGGTGTAGCTAAGGTAATAATCTACGAACAACAACAAATCCCTTTTACTACCTGCGTCTGAATTTTAATTAGAGAAAGCGGGTCGTTTAGAGGAAATTCAAAATCTTAAGAGTAAAAAAACTATTTTTTCCTTTAAATGAACACTATGATATATTTAAGGAAGTATTTGATTCTTACATTTTTTCGTGATTTTATATTTAAAACAAAACCTCTGAATTATGATTATTTTTGGAATCCACTTTAACTGAGTAAAAGGACACCAATTCACTAACTCGCCTAGTAACTCCCTTCTACACAATTACTCGAAAGTAGTGTCTTAGGGCAAAAAAGACACGTTGAGTCAGTATATCGCACTTAAGAAATTTTAAAAAAATTATGTGTTTAATTTAAAAAGTTAAGCGAAAAACATTTCTAATGAAATAATTACGTGCGTTGTTATTCACCATAATCGCGAGTTTTGGTGATTCAAACATCTGTCAGTTACGGTCGATGATATGACAACTAATTGTAATAATTGCTAACTAAAAAATTCGTATAAAGTAAGTTTGAGCACATTTCATCAATATAACATATTCCCCCCCATTTACACCACATAAAGAATAACGTACATTTCAAACCCGAACTTTAGCTATAACATACAATTAGAGCCACTGATATTTGGCGAAAAACCTTGTGCACTAATTTATTTCAATTGTGTATGTGCACATTAGCAGTTATGCTTCGTGTTCAGTGATTGAATGTGGTTAAGGGTCTCGTCCACCTCAGAGCTCTGGCGGCTGCAAGAATAGAGTTTCACATGTTAAATTTAATTCGTTGGGGTTCAGTGACATTTTGTGATATCGCTTCCGGACAGTTTAAATGTGCTGCCTACAGAGTTGTTCAATTCCCTCCCCAAACATTCGATTAAACGGCCTGAAAGAAAAACTTACAGTGATTTAAACTTTCAGTTTATGAAGAATAGATTAGTTACAATTGACGTACATGATAGCGTTACTGTCAGCCAGTATCTTGTCTCTATTTTAGCGTGTGGATTAATGTTTGTCTCATTCTGTATATTTTACACAGATTTTCTCATAAATCTAAGCCTTTTTCAAGTCCTTTACTACGTATTCCTTCAGCATATTATATGACACTGGAATCAAAAGTAGAAAACACCTCGACGGTATAAACGGTTCATCAGAAATGCAACACTCCAGCGAAATATCTGCTCACGAAGCTGACAAAGCGTTTTTCCGGAACCACCTATTTGGTTGCTGTGCATTGGCTTCTAAGAACTTGTCAACTTCAGTTAATGTTAGTTCCGTGTGCCTTAAAGGCATCTGAGGATTGTCAGAAATCTTTATGTAGAAAGTAAAGCGGAAAGTTTGGGAAGTAGCTGTGGTATGTTAAATGTTTAACGATAATTCTGTACCTATAAAGTTAAAATTTTAAAAACACTTCGCAATTTAATAGAACAATGTGAAATCATAGTGCCGTAGTTGGGTGACCTTGAACATATGGGGTGACTTTGAGACGTTTAAAAAATGTTTTCTCACATATGGCAGCCCTAACTAATGAAATTTATATGGTAGCCCTGACTAAAGAAATTTACTAACGATGAAGTCCGTGCAATGAATGTTCACTCAAAATTACATTAATACTTTCTAACAGCTAATACACACATAGAAAATAAAAATTCTGTAAAAGTGTCCCCGAGTCAACCCATGTGTCCAAATTCACCCTCTCTTACGATAGTCGTTATTAATGTGCACTGTTGGATTTAAGCTGCTTTCATGCATAATTTTTCTTAAAGCTCAAGAGCGTTTGTCCCGTAAAAACTCTTCTTTTTAATATTAATGCCAAACCCTTCAACTTTTACACATCAGATAATATGTAATTTTCCTAAATAAAAAATAGGCCCCATGGATGTTCCATAATCACTCACCAAAGTTACAAAATGGCCACTACGGTGTACACAAAATTAAAAAAAAAATAATTAACTTATGAAATCAAAATTACCGTAGCTTTGACAAAGCGAGTTTTGAAAAATTCAGTAACAGCCATAACTCAAATTCATGCAAAAATTTCATCATTTTCAACAGTTTTAAAATACATAAAAATGTATCCCTTTGTAACTTAAAATATTTCTTTATGTAGCTAATAGTATACTATCAATATGAATTATCTCGTTTCTGCAAGTTAATTACTTTTTTAATTGTCTCTACACAACAACAGCTATTTTGTGGCTTTGACGAAAGAGTATGCAAAAACTATGGTGCCTATTTTTTATATGGGGGAATGACATGATATCTGACGAATAAAATTTAAACAGTGTTTAGCACAAATATAAAATAATTAATTTTTACGGGACTAGCGTCCTAAATATGTTTGTCTTTACGTACAAGTACACTTATGTTTATCATGAATTAGAACTACGGTTTCAATTCAAAAATAATATTTTGAATAGTTTTGTGGTTACTGTAGATTGTAAAATGTGTATTAAACTGGTTTCGCCACCACTAACCTTGCTTTATTTGTTCTAGATGGAACATGGTTCATACCGCAAAGCGTTTACCCTTCGTCGTCACATCGACCCACACTGCCAGCTGCACTTACGCCCTGTGATCGGTTCCCATCAGGTACTACACTAAGAAACCAAAGAAGTATTCCATACCCGTTGCAACGATCAAAACCCTCTCACTCTCCACCACCACCCCAACAATGTAAGAAGATCTCTCGAGAAATTGATGTTACTCACTGCCAAAATTTTTTGCAAACTTTAGTTCGAAACATTTTGGTTTCCAAAATGGTATACGCTTGCAACAGCCCATATAGACCATTCCCTTTAAATGACACAGGTGTTAGGAAAAGAAAATTAAAAATTTACTGCCGGTATGAAAATAAACACTACATTAAAACATGAAGAAGAATGCGGGTGCTTTTTGGACACAGTTTGAATTCCGTACTGCAAAAAAATATATAGTTGTCTTTCTCAATAATGAACTCTTTCAGTTCAGAAAATATATTTTAAGGTTCAACTATTTTTTGATTATGATTATGAATGTTAAAACGAAGTTGCTAGCGCAATAATTGCAAGTAGAGTATGAAATAGAATCACAAAATTATCGAATAAAGGCAAATTAATTTGAACGGAAGTTTAAAGCTGATGTAGCAGTTTGTTCAAAAATTTGACAGTGAGTATTGTGGATTAGTATTAAGAATTTTTATAGGTTGGTACCTGAAGTACAGAGCCGGTGTGGCTCTTTGTCCAACAACTTAACTGTGATTACTGTTGGTTAGTATTTTGAATTACAATAGGTTGTTATCTAAAAATTAGAGCCGGTTTAGCTGTTTGTCCTAAACTTTGACAATGAGTTCAGGTACGTAGCTGATGGGATGAGGGATAGGGTTTATACCCCCTCAATTTTCCAATCGTGAATAGTTTTAAAGAAAATTACTAACAAATTAAAAATAGTTTTACCAGTAGAATCTTCGATTCAACGTTTCGTTACGAAAACTGCTAAAATATCATTATTTGGTACCTTGAAGTTCAAATTTTTGCGAGGGGAAGAACCACCGTTTTAACAGGGAGGTTTGTGTTCATTATATTATTATCAGGTAACTCCCCCCCCCTCCACCATCTTTTACACAAATCCTGACTACACCACTGAGTATTGTGTATTAGTATGAAGCATTATAATAGGCTGGTACCTTTCGAAAGTTTACATAGCCGTTTGTCCAAAAAATATTTCACTGTTAGTGCGGTAGATTAGTATCAAGCACTGCAATAGTTTGGAACTTTTAGAATTGCTATTAACAATATATCGTCGGCTTACTTCTAAAACCTCCTAAGTCCATTTCAGTACATTTTAGAAGAGAGCAAAAATACCTTCGTAGTTGTGCAACACAATAGCTAACTGCTGTACTGTATATTTTTCATACAGGAAATATAATTTAAATGCATATTCACTCGTATTTATGTATTTATGGTACAAATTAGTAGTTATTCTGTGTAAATTTATGACTTACGAGGTTTTACATCTGCTTTATTGGCAGTAACATTAAACATACAAGGTTTTATAGAATGAAGATCATGAAGTGAA
>PNEQ01001713.1:6022-33882 GCA_003012365.1 Medauroidea extradentata | reverse complement strand
TACTTGTACCAGGATGTGATAAATGCGTGATTTCATAATTGGTAAACACAATAACTAGTACTCGCGCACATACACCAATATTTCGACTATTCCCAATGGAATTGCCAGCATACAACACGAACTTACAAGCTCTAAAGGCTGGCTTTTGTGGAAAAAGATACAAGGTTTTAGACAACAAAGACTTACGAGGTTTTACAGTTTGGTTCAGAACAACAAAGATACGAGGTTTTAGGATTCTGACATACGAGTGTTTAGGTTACAGTTGCGCTGCCAAAGAGATACGAGGTTTTTTAATTTGGCCATAGAAGAAAGATAATGTAGAGTAGACTTACGTGGTTTTACCACTAGAAGTGCATTGAAATCTGCACCATATTGACCTGGAACATCTATTTGGGGAAATCTGGACTTACGAGGTTTTAGAAGTAAGCCGACGATATTGTAATCATAAACATAATATAAAGTGTACAAAAACGCGAATGTATTCAACACTTCTTTATATGTAACTTACATAGCTGAGATCAACTGAAATTAATTAGTTCTAAGTTACCTAGCGCGTAAATTTTACAAATGTTGGAGCTATTTTTTTTTTTTTATAAATTTATGTAGCATATTTCCGATATTCAATATTTACCTCTTAGCATTAAGTGTTCTAGTTCTAATCTATCTCTGACTGAAACTTGTATATCGATGAGCTCACACATATTTGATACCGCAATACATTGGGAGAATAACGTCCAACCATTTTATTTGTAAGTTAGTTGGATATTTCCGGTAGTTCACATGCCAGGAGTAGTAACTATGATTTAAAACTAAGCTTATGCCTTTAAGATTGTCTCATACATCGCTCGCAAAGCTCACGTTCGGCTATGCTCGCAACACCACGCAGGATTTAAAATTGGAAATCCTGGTGGACGATGCAGTTGGTCGGCAGGTTTACCTAACCTCTCCATTCCGCGCTGCTTCACACTGACCTCGTGTCACTCCTCTTCATCACTGAATACCTCGCTTCATTTAACCACATTTGACTGACAGCTTCATTTAACCATTCGTAGAGATACAAAGGAAGCATTTTATCAGGTCAACATAGAAACCTAACAAATTTTTTGCCAATATCTGACAGCATACTGCATTCAAGTCACTGTATACTCATCTAACTTCTGCTATTAGCCGGCAGATTATGTGGCACATCTGGACTTTCTCAACTAATGATATAAGGTCAACTGTAAACTATCCTCTATGCTGTTACGCTGAAGCCAATAACGTCACACGGGGCCGCGCTGGTCGAATGGTCAGACCATTCGCCTTCCACCAAGACGATCCGTGTTCAATTCCTGGCGAGGTTGGTCGCCGAATTGTCGCATGTGGGATTCGTGCCTGACAATGCCGTTGGTAGGCGGGTTTTCTCGGGGATCTACCGTTTCTCCCGCCCCTTCATACTTCATACTCACCTCATGTTACCCCTCAGCAGCACTTTAGACCTCGATGTTAAGCGCTGATCAAAATCTCTCGCTCATTCGCCTCAATGACGTCACGGAGTGTGTTCGGGTGAGCATAGACCAAATAACGCGAAATTTAAACGTCTCTACTGATTATAAATAGGGACAGGAAAATTTCGCGAATTCTGTGACCCATATGCTAGAATAGATTGTCCTATGTATACTAAAGCCACGTCTATTTGTTCGTTGACTGCTGTTCCAATGAACAGCTAGTGGACAAATGGTCGAAGCTAGAGTATATGCATATTGATTCTGGCATGCATGTCATTGAATTCACGAAATTTTCCTGTCCCTAATTATAAACTATCTGTAATTCGAAGTGCTGTAATAATTTTACTGCTCGTACACTGCATATAGCTGTGGTAACCTAATCGTTACGATTCACAACATAACATTTGTGTTTGCGGCAATATAGTTTGCAACTTGAATTTCCTTAACCAAATTTGTTGACCGCTAATAAAACATGTGTCTCATAAAATGCATTCAGTTTTATTTTTAAACAAAGTCATTACTGCTGGATATGAAACTATGCGATAGCTGTAATAGGGACCTACACTTCAAAACCGTGTTTTGAGACATGAAGTCTTACAGATCTTTTCCAATTTGTTGTCTCGGCTAGATTTTTTTTTTTCGCACAATTTGACACTGCTTTTTGAAACATTACACTCTTACTACACAATATTTTTTTCCATATATAAATTCTAAATTAAACGTACCAGCTACATTTGCATTAACTTATAAACATAGACAATGTTTCATGTATCATGGCATTAGCTTAAACAAAACCCATGCTAACATTGCGGAACAAAATTTATCCATGAATATTCGCATGAAGATTAATGCCTTTTTCCGAAAAAATGTGCCAATGGTACTCTGGGTCATTACTGAAGCTTCCATTCTTATGTATAATTACAAGAAAATACTCTGGGCGTAGGCAGATTCGATCTTGATAGAAAACTTTTTAACTTAAATAGTAATATTAAATGTATTATTTAGTTTAGAAATCTTAGCAAAACAACAAACAACAAAATAAATATACGACACTTGTTTTATTTCAATTCTCAGTCATATAACTTAAAATATACAATGTATAAAATACTAAACTACGAGATTATTACTGTCTGATTTTAATCTTGATGTTAGGTTTTCGTGGCAGGAGTTAATGCATATCTGGATTTCTGGGTCGAGTCCGATTACAGTTTTCTGTTTCTTTCATCGTTTCGGCAGTTCTTGTCGCAGTTGACATCAGGGTCGCACCGAGGTCCCGTTTTTTTCTAAATACCTTAACAACTAAATAAATAGGAGACCCAGGAAACCGGATTCCAAGATGCGGGACGAGACGAGTGGTTTAAAACCGAGTGGTTGGGACCTACATGACAAACCAACACCGTGCCCCAGTACTCCAGACTGAAATCGAGATTATTACACTCAGGCGACGATTTGTAGCTTATAACCTAGACGCTGAATTTTCTTGTGCAGTTGGATTTTTTTGGTGGGTTTGGAGGAGGGAGAGAGGGATTGGTAGGGTTTTGTGGTTGTTTACTACTTTATGATTCTGTATGATTCTGTAAATTGCCATAATTTTCGTAATCTTCAGTAGCATGGATTAGCGGATTGGAAGATTCGTATGAGGTGGCATAGAAATTCTCAGCTCTTTCATTGATGAGGTTTGTCAACATAGGCGGCTGTATCTCTGCCTTATTGCTTTACTCTGATGCACTGTGTCTTTGGTTTCTGGTACTGTTGTGGGTATGAGCTGCTTTTTGACAGTGTTTAGAAGGACATTCCAAATTTTGCTGAGGTAATATCCATCTTCCCTATTAAAATTATTAGGTTATTTCCTTATTGCAATGGCCTCTCTGATGATTCTGTGTGTGTGTGTGTATGTGTGTGTGTGGTTTGGAATGATTGCAACCTGCTTGCCTTGTCAAAAAGGATGCAATGCCCTGTTTTATGGGAGTGTTGGGCTATGGCTGGCTTGGCTCTGTTTTACTTGATGTCTGCAAGATGTTCTTTGAGGCGGGTGGAAATTTGTCATTCTCCTTGCCCACTGTGGACTTTTCGCAGGAACATATTACTTTGTAAATGCCAGAACAGGTCTTGTGTGGTTCTTTGTCTTTGACACTATGGAGAAATGTTCTAAGTTTGTTTACTGGTCGCTGAAAAGTTCTGGTGTCATGTTAATGGAGTAGCTTGGACATTATATCTGTCGTTCTATTAACGTAAGGTGTAAGTTCAATTAGATTGCTCTTTCGAGTCTCAGTTCGCTCTATCATGTTTTTAGAGTTATTGGTTTTTCTGTCTTTTTCAGAGTACCCATTTGTCACCAGACTGGTTTTACGTGTTGATGCTAGATTCTTCACAGATGCCTCTAGTTCTGTTCACCAGAGTGGAGAGAGACATTCTCTTATGCACTGGCGGGTGGTCGCATTCAAGTACTTGTCTGTGTTTGCAGGCTTTCTGTATACTTTGTGATTTAGGATGTTGCCAAATCTTGTCCCAAGATCATCTAGAAATTGTACAGTCCTTCCTTATCAACTTCCGTAATACATTTTATGTTAATGTGTCATTTATTGAAGTGGTCCAGGAACTGCTGTAAGGTGTTAAACCAATGTAACCATATCACGATAATATCATCTACATGCCTGTACCAATACTTTGACTTATGGTCAATCTTTCTTACAGCTACTTCCTCAAAGTGTGCTACGTAGGTGTTGGCTAAGAGAGGTGAAAGTGGTCAGCCCATGGTTACTCCTTATTTTTGTTGAAAGTATAGGCTGTTGTAGGAGAAATAGGACGCTATTATGTAGTGCTTTGTAGGGCTGACCACGGAAGTGTCAACTACAGTGCTGTTTAGATGACTTCTTTAAACCTCTAGTGGTTCTTTTACAGGAACTTCCGTAAAGAGCGATTCCACATCAAACCTTACTAATAGGTTGGTTTCATCTATATGAATTTGCCGTATAATGGCCACAAAATGTCTGGAATCCTATATGCATGAAACAGGAATCGGTATTGCTTGTTTCAGCCACCCTGACATTTTAGCGAGAGTCTTCGTTGCCCAGATGGTGGCACTTTCTATAGAAATGAGTGGTTTACCACAAATAATTGTTTCAAAATTACGTCAGTACCTAGACACTAGAAATTACTCATTCTCGAAATTGGTAGTTAAACTCAATAAACCCATTTCCTTATCTCCAGTCTAGCAATCCCAACAGTCCCCACATACATGCACACATACACACTCTCGCGCTTTCTCTCTCTCTCTCTCTTTACAGCATTCACGTCCAGTCAGTACATTTCTCCCTCGCTGCCTGGACGCTCGTCACCGTGTCACTATCGTTCCCATCGTTGTCTCCGTCTCTGTAATCTCCACCACTATCGTTGTTGTCGTACCCGTCGCTTTGCCACTTGCTTCAACACAAAGATTATGCACCGAACGATCACTGCCGACCTGGCCACTGCTCATTCTCTTAATACTGTTGTGAACCCATCCATATTATTCTTCTCTACTCCAGTGACGGTGATAAGTTAGGCCGCACCCGAAGGTTCCCAAGTGGCAGGATAAGTTTCCTTACTAGTCTCGGACCTCCCCTTCTAAAGGTGCATAAATGTACTTGTCGACACCATTCCCCAGTCACAAGCTAGCCGACATCACAAGAGTTCAGGGAGAAGTCATTAGCTTGCATGGCCCTGTGAAGAGAGGTGGAGAAGGGATGTGGTGGCCACATGCTCGCGACCAGACACAGTCGCGTAACAACATATACACATGTTGATAGCAATATTATCAAAGATTCATTCAATTCACTAGTCACTAACATAACTAACATAATAGTAAGTATAGTTTTATGTATCGTCCATGAAACAAGAATATGGTGAAACCCTAAATTTAATTAAAATTGATGTTTTTCTGAATCAGGGCACCTTCAATTTCAGTGTCGTAGTCCGTAAAAAAATAATCTTGGTTTGCTTTAACGCATAACAAAATGTTGTATCTTCCATGAGCTTCTTAGAAAGTGCTTTCAGTAGAACTTTAGTGTTGTGGAGTTATACGTATTGCAGTTTCACGGATGATAAGTATAACCGTAAGTATAAAAGTTTTTAAAAATTGAAAGTATGCATAAAATGTTATATAAAATAAAATATCTATAGTATTATGCTGCGAAAGCGAAAAATTATAATGTAATGTAATGCAGCAAACAATTGTGTGGCTTGAGAGGTGCATGTGCATATTTTTGCAGCAGTGTCCTTCTCGGAGCAGCAGTCGACGGGTTTCGGTGCGTGGTCGACGACCGCGCACAGCGCTTCCAGCACGATCAGCTGGCCGACATCTGTATCGCCACCGCCCGCACAAAGCCTGCAGCCCCTGGCACCAGTCTCGCCGGGTGGTGGCGGCGGGGGTGGTGGCTCGCCACACAGCTATGCTGGAGGAGCTCCTGGCTTTGCGGCCGAGCTCTACCACCAGCCAGGCCTGCTGCAACACTACCCAGCACAGACACAGGAGTACCTACCCGTGCTGGGAGACTACCCGGCCCGCGCCGACACCGGCTCGCCCGTGTCCAGCCCGTCACCACGCGCCGCTGTCCACTATCGTGACGACTCGCCACCTTCGCCGCAGGACCAGCCGCCCTGCTGGAACCCCCAGGCGGGGCTTTGACCTCGCCGCGTTCCCGACAGTGCAACCGACTTTCTACCAGTTGGTGACAGCGAGGCCGGCTTTCTTCCAGTTGACGACAGCGAGCCCAACTTCCTACATGTTAGCGGCAGAGCAGCTGGCTTTCTTCCAGTTGGTGACAGCGAGGCCAGTTTTCTTCCAATTGTCGACAGCGTGCCTGGCTTTCTTCCGATTGTCGAGAGCACGTTCGGCTTCCTTCCAGTTGTCGAGAGTGCACACAGCTTCCTTCCAGTTGTCGGTAGCGTACCTGGTTTCCTTACAGTTGTCGACGACACGTCCGTCTTCCAGTTCCCTCTTCCAACTGTTTTACACCACTAGAGTGACTACAGCATATACAACTCAAATTTTTAGTAATTTATAAATTCAGGCTTTTAAACATACATGAAATGAAAAACAAACATACTTCAAAATCAAATGATATCGAGTTGTGCATTGATTTACTGAGAAAACATTCTGAAATAAATTATTATTCAAACACACGGTTGTGCATTATTTACACAAATATGAGTTAAGACTGGGAATCTTATAATACTTAACAGTTATTTCGTTTCTTGACATTACATTTCAGCTAAAGTTCGAAATCATTATTATTTATTAGTGTTTAATTCTCGCATTAAAGTTAATGTTTGACTGATTGTACTTTCATATGTAATAATTAATGTTTACTTTACTAAACAATGTGTCACTATTTTTTTTGCATGCCAAATTTTCCTGAAAATGTAAGTCTAACGATCTAAGTTAATAAGCACAGTTTTAGAAGCGGGTTTCTTGTCTTGGGAACAAAAAGATAAATTTTCGCTTGAGTTTTCTGTGCACAATAGACTTCTAAGCCATGTTTATGGACAAAATAACTGCAGTGATACCTGCTTGGGTCGCCCTCTTTTGTAGATATAACTTTTTAAAATGAAAGAAAACCTCAGCAGTAGCATGCGGAGGCAGGTGCTCTTATCTCAGGGTAACGTGGGTGTCGTAATGTGTGGTAGGTTCAACTACTAATAATGTGGACAGCGTTCGCGCTACTGAAGTCGGGTTTATTGTCACTTATTTTACATTTCTTTCCCTTTCTGACAAAAAAAATGAGATCGCGTTGCCCAAAGTCAGCACCCTCTTGATGCCAGAAAGTCCACTCAGTCAGTGTTTAAAACCATCACGCCTCTCCATGATGCTCTTCCAGCAATATCCTACCATGCCCATAGCTGCTAAAAAACTGGGGCGAGCGGCGGTCTCGACGAGGGGGACTCAATGAGATTGCCGTGCATAAGGATGCTGACTTCCGGTGACTACCCTTTTATTAAAAAATTCAGTACAGATACCAATTAATTTTAGTATTTAACGTAATGATTTCTAGATACACAAACAAAATTTTAAGTACAATATTTTACTACAACAAAACATAAACAATTTAAAGTCAAATAAAATTTAAGCGCGCCAATGGTGGACAGGAAGTCGGGGTGAAGTGATGTATCCACATCACGTGGGTACTGTGCCCAACCCACATCCCGAGGCATTGTCATCCCCTTGGCCTGGCGACGCTTTGTCGCAGCCCTAATCCCCACACCGGCAATAACTAACCCAACATTACTAACAGCAGATTTACTAGTTACATAATGCAGTTACAGAAAATCTTTATTTAGATAAGTTTCTGGAAATTACAAGACATTTAACTTTACACGCCACATGATAGGGCTGTGATAAAAACTAATATTCTTGAATAATTGTACCATATAGGCAAATTATGCTTTAGGGAAAAAATTAAGTTACATAATAAGATAAAATAAAGTTTACAGATATTTTTAAGTCTTTGGTTCCATGAATAAATTGTCAATTACAACTCTAACAGAGTGACACCTCAACATGATTGGTACAATTAGAGCATAAAAACAAATTAAACACAATACAGAATAAATTATTAAATTCATCTCACCACTGATATCGTATAAGAATTAACCCTTTCGTAATTTAACCATTACTAGAGTCCTCTCTAGTGAGCTCTTTGCAACCGGGCAGGGCTACAGTCCACTGTGGCAATGATACATTTCACCAATTCTTAACTGTATAAATTTTAATTTGAGGTCGAATGACACATTTGATGCTTATTACAAAATAAACACTAAACTCTCACACTGCTGGGTAAGCCAGACCTTGCCAAATGGACAACGTCGTTGCACTGTGGGGGAAGGCTAAACAAACACACTGCGTACAACAGCAGGCAGCCTCAATTATGCCCAAACTCCCTGGTGGCTTTCTGTCGGTGAACCAGCATATGTAATGTCATAAAGTAGCCAGATTGCTTTCAAAATTTACTCATGAATACTATTTAACGAAAAGAATTTGGGGACTGGTATAGCAAGGTACTTCACATGACACTAGACAAGAAGTTCTTCAGGTTTCCGTGGACTCCTAAATTGTTCAATACAGCCTGACTACTCGTCTGAGTAAGGCCATAGCTGTGTTTATTATTTAAGTATTTATATTTGAATACTATAACATCATGGATTCTTAGCAACCATAGCGACACAGAGGCAAATATTTGGAAAAACTCGTAATACCTTTCTCGATTACAGAAAATTAAATACAGATATTCATAGAAGTATAGACGTGTAAAAAATTTAATTAAGGAAAATTAGTTTCCAATTCTCGGTGCCAGGAAGCTGTGGAATTCAGAACACTTGCGTTTAACCGCAGCGATCAGGGTTCGACTCCCAACATGGCCTTCTGGATTTTAGCTCGTGAGAAAGTAGGTGGACGTTGTCGTTGGCCAGCGTGTTCTTTCGGAGGACTGCGTGAATAGCGTTCTGAGAAGCAGATGCTAGGTGTAGAACATCTGGAACACGCATTACTCAAGCACACCGCACTTTGGTCGTGAACAACTGCTTTCCTGGACTTGAGTTCATAAATGATTTTATCATATTCCTCAGTGAGTCTATATTCAATTCCGAATCACAAGTTTACATTAGTATGGAATAAAGTGTACATAATAAGGCCTATAAAATACTGATTAAAAGCATTTTACCACCTTTTCAAAATATAAATGGCATTTGTTTGACACTATGGCCATCAACTTAGCTGGTGCTCCCATTTAGTGCTGGGAAAAACCGAATGTTTCTCGAAAACGGTTTCAGTTCGAATGTTCTTTACCAAAATCGATGATTCATTCGTATTTAATGTTCGAACTTCCATTCCTTTCAACGTTCGGTTTTTCAATCGTTTCGAACTTCGTATGTTCATTCATTTCACAGTTCGAACATTCATTCATTTCAAAGTTCGAATGTTCATTAATTTTACAGTTGGGATTTTCATTCATTTCGCATTTTGGTTCACTGTTACATTCATTTCATTGATTCGGTTTGTGAAAAATCCGTTTTTTTTTTGTATAGTTCACTGCTCGGCATTATACGTGTAATCACGAAACAGTGCAAGCTTTTACACGCACCTGCGTTTATATCACCTATTGTGTTTTTTGGCAGGTAGCGAAAATAGTTAGAAGAACTTACGTAATGTATTAAGTTGTATACTGTGGGGAACAGAAAACAATGCAAGGGTTGTTTTTGAGTTGGGGGGGGGCGGGTATTTTCGCATTGGGTCTTGGGGAGGGGGAATACGGGTACTACTGCAACGATACCTTTAAATGCCAAACCTTGACATGAAGAGTAATAGTATTAATTTTTATTATGCACATTAAAACTCATTTTCTGAACGTCATAATTTGTCATCTATGTATCTGTAAATAATTACCTGCAACGTCTGTACCGTCTGAACGAGTGTTACCGAAAGCAGGGCAGATACTCAATGTTAGAAGAAATAGAATATAACTAAATGTGTGGACAAATTGATATTTTAAAATACCAATTCATAAGTTGCGTTTTTATGACTGGTGTTATTGGCCTAATATTTAGGATATGTTAATGTAGTAAAAACATGTATTTAAATGTTCTTATATATCAGTGATTTGTAAACATTTATGCAAATGTATGAATCTGACACAATACTGTTTTCGCATAGCTTTATAAAATTGAAACTTAGTTTTCCATGTCTGTAACCTTGACTGTGGTGAGAGTGAACATAAATTAACTATAGTACGAACAATACACTTTTCTGCAGTTAAGTGGCCTCCCTACCTGCGCTTCACATGCCTTGCAACGAGTTACGACTGTTCTTTTTATGATGAAACAATTTAACGCGCATAACATTTATATATCTACGAAAAGAACACACACTTCAAACTATGGCACTATAGTTTCAAAATTTCGAACATTATTTTCGGGCCCCTCGAATAGGCCAGAAATGACTGTTACAGACTGCCATATCTGGCAAAATAACAACCGGATTCGAAAAACGCAACTATAGAAACAAGCGTTAGACTTGTCATCGTTTAAATTCCCATAGAGAAAAGGATAATAATAAAGCACTGCACGTCAGCTGAGTGGCTTGCACAGAGACTCGATAATGCAGAACATACGTCGGTCAGCGCCAACCTTACTGCTCCTGCCTAACACACATTTGGCTTCGTGAAATTGTAGTTTATTTTTCGCATATTTTACGAAGAAATCTCATAACTGTCACTGGTGGCCACGTGAATGAGAAAACAGTTTATCTTATTACACACACGAAACATAGGAATGAACCAAAATCTTCGTCGTCTCGCTGCAGACAATTATTTCGTTTCAGAGTCTTCTTTGACAAAGAGAGAGTGGGAGATATTTTGGTCAGCGCTTAGCGCTGGTGAGGGATGACATGAGGTGAGGATGGAGCAGCACCGGAATGAAGGGGTGGGGGAAACGGGAGATCCCAGAGAAAACCGCCGACCAACGGCATCCTCCGGCACGATTCCCATGCGAAAATCCGGGGACCGACCCTGCCGGGAATTGAACCCGGATCGCCTTGGTGGGAGGCGAATGATTTGACGGCCTCCTCTTTGACAAAGAAATTAATATAAATAACATGCCGACAAGGACTTATCAGGTAGGTAAAATATATTATGTTCTCGACTCGCTACCGCATTACTCTTATCTGCGTTTTCGTATCAAGTTACAATCGTTTTCTCCTTTGCGTTCCTCAGATGTAAAGCATAAGTTACTCTACGTTCACATGCGAGTTCCTTATCGTACTTATTCCCACGCCATAACTGAATGAAACATTCACTTCTAAGTGAACGTTCATTATACTTCTAGAATTGCTATAAAATTAACATTAGTTTTAAAACCGAACTAAGCGAATGAATCATTCGAACGATCACCACAAATCGATTAATTGATTTTGTCACAACAATTCGAATATACGAATGCTTAAAATCGATTTTGCCCATCACTACTCACGTTGGAGAATGAGGGATGAAGACGGGAGGACTCTCTACACTTCTCTTCCCATCAGACAACAGAAGCTGTGGTACTGCCGTAGTGTAATGATGGTGATAGCTCACAAATATCCCACTAAAATACTCGGTTGCCGAAATAAGGGCCAGTGTTATATAAATTGAAGGAGACTGGTAGTTGTGAACGTGGCTTGGGCTAACGCAGATGTGACTACGCTAACAAAAATATTGTTGTAGGTACCATAGTTCCGTCAAAATTGGGACGATACTCCAATTTGATTGTTAGAACAATAATGTGCTCTGTAGAAGGAGCAAAACCCTTTGTTTCCTTCTACATAACATACTATTATTCATACAGAACAGATTGTTGTAGATTCACTACAAATAGTACCGAAAACAAAACTGCATTGTTGTCCTTATTTTATTAAAACTGTTGTACCTACACCAATACATAACCATCAGTGTATCGTCTACTTCCCTGCATCTTGTTAACCGTTAATTCAGTATGTGTTCACTGGCATTCAAATCTAACTATCAGCCATACTGCTAGAACTTCAGTTCTGATGATCTTTGCGTGCACATTTACTTATCTCATAATCATCCACACTACAGCGACAGCAAACAAATAGAGCTCTCAATACTGGCGCTCTGGCTGTCAATGGAGCGACCTGTTTAATATATATCATTTTAAACGTCTTTACTTATGCAGATAGTTTTACGAATATTCGCGTTAATTACATCATAAAAAATATTATCTATTTACTATACAGTTACTTATGTTATTAATTTGGTAATACATTTAACTATCTAAATATACCAGTGATAATGTAATTCAGTCTAGAACAAATACACACAGCTAATAGTATCCGTATACGTAAAATTAATATTGACTTTGTGTCAATTTCCATTAAACATCCAGAGATTTTAAGGCCAACAGAACATATATACACTGCCTTTTCTAACATGTATTATTAAAATCGTAATAAAGAAGCAGATACCGTAAAAACATCATTTCGATTTAATGAAAGGAGGTTTTAATATTTAGCAAATTATTTTAAAGCCTGCTTTATAAAAATTAAGCTACATAGTAAAAGCAATTTCAACAAATCCATGGGGTGGTTTTACAATATGTACTCCCTTTTAGGATTTAAAAATAACATTCGAAAATGCTGTGAATGTTATTTTTTGGATGTCATATCGAGCTAATGCTACCAAAAACCCTACGTATCAATGTGGTTAAACCACAGGATATCACTAAGATATATCAGGTAAGGTCAGGACATACAGATGCCAAAAGGATATCTTAGGATTGAGGAGCATATTTTCCGAATCATATATGTCTACAGAAACCCGAAAATTAGTTAATTACATGTTTTATGTTTCGTCGGTGAGTTACAACCGAATTTACAGGATGTAAGGAAATTAACAGCCCAAATTACGGGAGGTGATTCCTCATAAAAAGAAGTAAGCCGACAATACGTGGGAGCACTTTCTCGAAGTGCTGATTTTATGCAATATGAGGGTAGCCACCTCTATTATTTCCATGGTAGAGAAAAATTTTAAAGCTGAATATTTTTTACAGTTTAAAGATCTCAGTAACACTTCATTGTAATTTAACTCCAAACCGTTTTTGGTATTTTGGCCAAATGCTATTTTTAATTTCCGTTTTCAAGCGATCGTACCTCCCTTGATTTTGCAATATGGTTTTTAAATACTGCAGCACAGATTTCATTTTCCTGAGAGCACTGCGCATGTACGAACCAATAATTCCTTGACCGACGTGGCACTTTTTGCCTACTTGACAGGCATTCCATTGTTGCCACAGCAACAGTTGTGTGCATTTTTCTTGTAAACGGTTCACTCTAGGAGATTGCAACAAGAGGACATTTTTTCCTATGATAGAATAGACAACAAGAAATGTTTACAAAATCTGACGGCAATGTAATATTATGCAATATAAGGGTGGCCAACACTATTATTTTCATAAAAGGTGAAAGTTTGAAAGTTAAATTTTTTACAGGTTAAAGATCTGATTTATAAATTTCAATACTGACCATGGTGCATTTTGCAATAATGTTTTATCATAATGATAATCAGTGAAGATTTTCATATCTTATCTTGTTTGCAGGTGTTTGGATATGAATCTTACTTTTCTAGTAGTTTAAGATTGAAGCAATGTGCTAGTCATGTGCTCTTGAAGTGCTGATAAGGCGCAGGTGACACACTATTACGACGTGCAGACAATTTGCAGACAACATGTTGTGTAAGTCTGCTAACTTTAACGTACTTTGTGATAACGCATGCTTGAAACATTAGTAATTACGTTTCCTGCGCCTATTCTGTATGTACCTGGAAACGCACAGCATATCGTTATAATGTTATAATATGACTTGCAGGCATTGAGAATGAAAGATTGCTGTACTGTTAGGAAATATCCAAGCAATTTATCACATTATGCAACAAAGTAAAAAAAACTATTTAAACAATGACGTCATGGTTTTTGTTCTTTAAAGTGCAACCCTCTGAATTTCTCATGTAATATAGGCCTACTTAGTAAAAATTGTATCTCAACGATAAGTTCAAATAATTTTCATAACTCTTCTGAAAAGTTAATAATTTGCTAGGCTACTAAATTAACAATATAATTTGGTTTGCATACAGTGGAACATGTTTTAAATACTGGGGTACCAAAAATGTTAATAAAGTGGTGCTACTTTTACCGGACAAAATACTTACAACTTATATTGTACAGTTCATATATTTGTGCCGAAAAGGTTTATAGAAATTTGTGGAGATCCGAAAATCAATATAGAGAAACCAAATCTGAGCATACCAAGGAAATATTTTTGACAACATTATAAGTAAATTTGTTCTATATGTGAAGTGTTTCTATTGAATTTGTTATGAGTAATTTTGTGGCTTTGTGCAAAAATTTAAGCTGAATGAATATGTTACAGTGGCAAAATATTTGCTAAAAAATTATGAAACTCTTCACAAGGACAGCTCCATTTTTTAATACTGACGTTACAATTCCAGCTAATTTCGATTATGAAAATGTTTTGCATTAATTTAAGTACCATACTCTTTTAAAAATATGATACTGTAACATACCGCATGTTGCGGACTATAAAAAATATTACAAATTGAAACAAATGTATAAACAAACAAGTTTTACTAATCACAAGTTACAAAGTTGGCAATTTAAACATATGGAAAATCCAAATATGTGTCCACACAGTGGACATTACTAGCGTCTGTGAGACGGAAAATTAATATTTGAAAAATTTACAAATTATATTAATTAGTTTTAAAAGGATCACAAAGTATATAGACTGAAAAAATAAAATATCTGGGCAAGTCATCACAAAGGTAGTTACTTCCGCGGGCTCCATAAAGTCAAAATCTGGTGTTACAAAGCTAGAAGTCAATAAAGCAACACACGTGTGTGCAAAAAAGCCATCGGGCAATCAGGCAGCAAATAATCACAACAGCTAATAAATACCAAGTGGAAAAGTCAAATAGCAAAGAACAAAGCAAACCCTACAAAAAACATTTTAATACCAAGAGATAATATTTTTCATCAGACGGCGACCAAAAAAAGAATTTAGAAAAAACATTATAACAAGAATTAAACTAATTTAAGCACAACACATGACGGCGGCCGCCTTGCTCGCCATGGGCGGACAAGTCCCCAACCTACCCTATCACACTAACTAGGAGCTCGGAAGTACTTAAATTATCAGTGCCCACGTCCATTTTTTTTTTACGTGAAAAGTGGCCTCTAGCTTTCGCCCACGGCCAATAACTCCAATCAAATAAATTCACTAAACGAGTCAATAATCAACCAATATCCATTAAGAGAAAACACTATCAAACTCTAGAAACTTCCAAGACATCACAAACACGCAACGTGCCGAATTCCCGACACAGGATCAAAAAAACTGAACCGTCCACGACGGCGGCTACTGAAGAACTTTTTGTGCCCACGTCCAGAAGAGAAAAGAAAAGTAAGCTGACGGCTCACGCAAGAACCTTAGTTCAACCTGGCCAGAGTCTAGCTAACGCCCCTGCGCAGGGAAGAGGAGAAGGGGAAGCATAGAGTAAAAACAAATAAATATAGCGATACAAAACAACAACCTTCCGAGCCATCAAATAGTCACGTGGTCCACTGTGCACCGCCGACGAGAGCGCTGTAGGCACCCAAACGGTGCAATACTTTTAATAAACTTTGTATGTTCAGCGTGAACAATAAACACATAAATCCATCTGAAAGGTGAACTTGCATGTTCACTCATCATACGGATTAAACAAAGCTGATTTCAGCCATAGTAATTCATACATTCACAACTGTATTATCTGTGTACAAAAATTCGCAACATGGTTTGGTGTAGCAGTATCAGAGTCAGGATATTCACATCTGTGTAAAGTATTCTTGTAAAAGCTAAAAGGAAAGAATGTCAACCACACATTGTTTAAAGTTTCTGTGCTACGAGGTTATCTGAGGAATATACATAAATGGCAATGTACATGATATATTGCTGTACTATTTAATAAAATCAAGCAACAACATTTGGAACGAGTAGGCTCAATCCTCAATCTGACAGTTTCTAACCTATCCTAACTTGGTAAGTAGTTTATGGCTCAGTGAGCACTTTTGAAGCCTTAATTATTCTCTTTTAGGCAATTTGTATCTTTCTCCTGCTTGTTAGTATAAACATTGTATTTTAAGTAATAAATACTGTGTTCCCAAAAGTTAATTTATGATGCAACAATAATGTTTTTCAACTCTTCTAGAGAAGACAGCCTTCAGAAGTGCTAAGTGTCAGATACATATTCAGTTATGAGTTTAAGACGGTAGGCGAAAATTTTAATAAGTAGCCTTGTAGCGTTTACAACAGTTTGCATTTTCTTACCGATTGTACATCACACATTGGTGAGTTAAAAGGTACAAAAATTATTTAAAAACAATTTGAGTTGCTTAAATTAAAATTATCTTTGTTTCAATTTTCTTTTTAGAACTTAGGAGGGGGGAGGCCATCATCACCACCCCCCATAGATCCGTCCCTACTTATCATAGAACAATGGCAATGCTAAAGTTCCTTAGAGTTCCTCTGTGCCAGTATTACTTGGTTAGTAGCGGTAAAGCATTTAAATATCGCAAAAAAATTACGTTAGTCCAGTACCAGTGGTGCTGTGGAGTCATAGCAGAGTAGAGTAATTGATTTTGCGACAGGAGAAGAAGCTCCTAGCTAGTTTTTCGTGTTTAATTTTAAAAATAGTATGCATTGAAACTCTACTGTCGGTGTCATTTGTGGACATATGTAGTAAACTCCATATTGTAACTATTACATTGTGTTTATCATTTCTTTCTAAAGTGAATCTTTCTCTCTCTCTCTGTTTTGACCAATATTTTTCCTCTCACTTCAATGGGCCTGAAATTGAGATCTCTTGTAACTGTGACATTGGGACTAAAACACTGACCAACAGACATTAAAAATAGGTCTAACCAGCGGGTTAAAGTATTGCATTTTACACATGTTCAGAAAAAGCAGCCTAGACATTATAAGGGTGAGTATCATGACAGGTATTTAATGCCCCAAAAATTTGCAGCTATCATAAATCTGAACACCGTAACTATGAAGACGGCGTGCAGCTGTAATAATATCATATGATGACGTTATTAACTACATATGAGTAAGCTTACATAAATTGCTTTGTTGCTAGCAGAAGACATACTTGTCTTTATCGCAACAAAATAATTGTTCTTGATAAACAATGTCAAAAACAAACTTGTATCAGAGAACAACGTTTAACACGCGACCTCGCTAGAAATGCAGAAAGGTCTGTTAAAGTGGTTTATAAATGGATACCATCAGATCACGGCGCAACTTAACGTGGCCACCTTAATAAACCCAAGTTGAAGTGTGCGCTTACCATTTCAAACAATTATTGTAGGTGATGTCATATTAACATTAAACTAACAAGCAGTGATTTCTTCATGTAGGTCTAACTGTTTTTAGTTTTCACTTTTAAACCACTGTTCTAATTTATCAACTAGCATACATTATATTATCCTTGTTAATTTACCGCTAATTAAGCTGTAATAGCACAGGCAGAAATTACACAGGCAGAAATTGCACAATAGATAAAATGTTGTCGAAGCATACTGACTGCTTTTCTAAATGTCATAGGCGTGCGCTGCAGTTAACCTTGGGTAAGGGGGGGGGTACAAGTATATCCATACACCGATATGTTGAGCACCTCTTTAAAAAATCCCGGGGGGGATGTGTTTCTCCCCTGGGAAAATTATAATTTTAAAATGTAAAATAGAGGCTATATAAGCTGTTTTTCTACATAAACTTTAATAATACCGCTGGTAGAAGTGTTAATATTTTACTAAATATTTATTTTATATTTTTGCTAGTATTTTTAGTACATTTAAGTAAATTATGGAAAACAATCTGTAGTCAGCAATATTTAAAGTAAATATTGATAAAATATTGTGCTATTATTTTATTTTACTATTTATTAGATATTACGAAGCGTTGTTGTAATGATTTTATTTGCCCAGTCAATATTTTTTTAATATACCTGAAAAATTAATATAATTTATTTACGTGAACATTTTCCTTTAAATTGCAACGTTATGTTGTTTGAGTTTATAGTTTTGTTACCAATATGTTATTAAATGTCGCTATAACAATACAATTATTTACAAAGAGGTAAATTTTCCTCGACGATGAAATACATTAACGTTTTACTAGAGAAGAGCTCAAACCAAATTATAAAATTAGGACATGATACGGGGCACGACCTGTCATAAGTAGTATTTTACCAGTGAACCTGAAAAAAAAAAACATGTGGTGAAAAAATTACAAAATCAAGATATAGTCTATCTCAGGTCCAGACTTTGACAATTACCTTCTGAGAAAAGGGTCTGTAAACGGGATTACAGAGGCCTTTCTTTTCCAAGAAAACCACCAGGGATTAAGGTCAACACAGTGGAGATGTTAGGCACATTTATCAGAAAAGAAATGTCAAAATCTGGAATACTTACACGAGACAGACTAAAGAAACATATTTACGGTTGACAGAAAATCCAGTAAAATCCCATAATAACGCGGCTGTTTGGAGACATGATTCACTCCCGCGTTACGTGACGTAAGTAGAATATCACACACTAACACCCCGAGTAACGCAGTAGTTTAGGTCAGAGGGAAAGTAGTGCATTATTGCTTGGCGAGTGCCGCGAGGTTATAGACAATGTGAGATGTAACTGGCTGCCACATGTTCAAATCATTTCATTAAGGACCTTTCTACATGAAGTGAAACTACCCTGCAGTGTGCTACTACATGAGGTGAAACTACCCTGCAGTGTGCTACAAAGGCTTGATGTACATTATTTTGTATCAATTTTAGAGTAATTTTTGAAGTAAAAATCCGCAATTTTTTTTTGGGGGGGGGGGGCGTTTCCCCCCCTCCCGTCAGGCACGCCCATGGTGTAACTGCATCTTGAAATAGTGCAGCGTCTGTCTCCTGAAACACGCAGCGATGGCCTCCTTAAACACTGCAGTAACTGCATCTATAAATGTTACAGCTTAGAACTTCTGAAACATTGCAAAGACGGCCACCTGAAATGTTGCTGTAACGGCGCGTACACTCTGACGAGCCGAGTGGTTTGCGAACCGCTCGTGAGCAGTATGCTCGTCAGTTTGTACGCTGTTCCGAGTGAAATACGAGCACCCTACGAACCTCTAGCGACGATCCGAGAAAGTCGGTTTTTTGACGAACATAAAGAGATTCGCAGCGCTAGTCTGGACGTGCTCGCTGCCGTTCGTGTGCCTAGACAATGCTCGCGAACCTATCATGCTATCAGTAGACGATCATAAGCTCGTTGTAGGCTCCTTGATGGTTCGACTGTCCAGTGATAACATTGCAGCATATGGCACAGTCAACATGCACTAACTACATCTTGAATCATTGCTGCAATATCTTCTTAGAACTTTGCAACTTCATCATGAAAAGTTTCAACAACATATACCCGCAAAGTTACTTTAGCCACCAGCAATTTTTCAAAAATTTTTTATCAATGTTGCAGCAACATTTTTGTGCTCTATTATGTGCGTAAGAAATATTTAGGAATATTCTCATTTTCTTCTTGTATCCCTAGTATATTTTGGAGTAAAAATTAACTCTGACATTTTTATTTTTGCATGCCTGGATATGTTGGAATAAATAAGAATATTTTCATTTTCTTCTCAATATCCCTGGGATGTTTGGGAGTAACTAAGAATATCCTCACTATCGTCATTATATCCTTGAGTTATTATATAAAGTGTATACGAATATCCCCATTTTTCTTTCTGTGTTCCTGAGTTGTTAGGGAATATTAAGAAATATTATTTCTCTCTCTGTATCCCTTGGCCATTAGGGAATGAATGTTATCACAATATTCTCTTTTCTAGTAACATTCTCAGGATATTTAGAAAGAATTCTACGAATATTGTAATATCTACATAAAATTAGTACGGGAATATTCTTGGACTGTAATTATAAAATTTAAGAGTCACCCCCAGAATGCCCCAGTGTTTTCTAGGAATGTGGGAGAAATCCCTGGGAAATTCCAATATCCCATTCAGAATTTCCCACGAATCTCTTGGGAATACGATATGCCCAGACACAGCAGAATATCCCGGAACATGCTTGTGGCATTCTCAAGACATTCCAACATCCCTGCGTGGCGATAGGCATCTTGTAATCTCACAATAACCTTATGCTGCGTGGGGAGCATGTTTTAATTTAACAGTGTTAATTTTATTATTGCTTTAAATTCTTTACTTAATTCTACTGTTGTATATGCTCGTTTCTACTCCTGATCCGCAAAGCACAAAATAATTTCAGACCTCACTACCAACCTCTACAACCGCCTTTCCTATGCATGTGATCGTCGCCTAGTTAATACGTGATCTAAAGTTGACAAACTGTTAATACTGCTACACAATACAAAATTCTATTCAAACTCCTTCACTACTGCCATGTTGAAAGCATAGAACAATTTGCCATGTCGAAAGCATAGAACAATTTGCCATCTGAATACAAAAATTGACGTTTTTCAAACCTTTCAGGAAAAAACTTCAAGAATACTAATTAGTGTTAAGGTATAGTCTTGCTCTTTAGTATATAATTTTAACGTTATGCATTAAAATTTTTCTTTGTGCAGTTGGATTTGTGACTGAAAATCCACATTCGTATTCATACACTGTGACAAAACTTAACCACTACAGTGACGTAGTTTAGTGAAAATTTCGTGGAACATAAGCAACACAAATGTATAAAACACTGCACTAAAAACATAAACCCAGGTTAATTGCTTTGTTGAAACATAAACAAAAGAACTAAAAAACATATGCCATAAAAACTTTACACACATGTAACATGTCCTTAAATGTATTGTACGTTTCAATTTTATCTTGCAGATGGCCTTTTAGAATATGTTAATATTACGAGACATTATTCAGAGTCTGCTAATTTTATACAGACGGCAAATCTATAAGATAGGTATCAGTGAAAACCTTAACAGCTAATGATAAACTACTAAGACAATATTCAATGATAACATAGCATACAATCATGAACAAAACTAAATTGATAGGGAAACCAATAACAGTAAAACTGTGAAACATTTTAAATGTGAGCAGAGAGAAATAATGATGATTAACCTGGGAAACTTCTTAAATGGAATACTTTTTGTGAGGGTTTAATTGTGCGCCAGTAACCTACGAAACACTCAGAAAATAAATTGCTGCCATCCAACAGAAAAAGTATAGCCTGCAGGGCCAGCATAAATCACTAGGAAACAACAGAACCTGTAAGAAGCTAACAGTACAGAAACTAACAAACGACAACAAAAACCAACAAAACAACCGAAACCGATACAACATCAGAAACCAACAAAACACAACAGAAACTCACAACACACAACAGAAACCAATAAAACTCAATATAAACCAACTAAACATAACAGAAACAAGCAAAATAACGAAACCAACAAAACACAATAGAAGACAACACACAACAGAAACCAACAAAACACAATATAATCGTACAAAATACAACATAAACCAACCAAACACAATAGAAACCCAAATACCTATTACCAACTGAAACCAACAAAATGCAAGAATCCATTCAAAAATACTAGGAAGAATTATCACTGAACTACACGAACCAACAAAATACTATAAAATAACAAAAAGAGCAAGAACCACCAGAAACCAACAAAACACAACAGAAGCCAACAGAAAACAGCAAGAACCGCCAGAAACCACTAGGAAGCAACAGAGTCTTTCAGACATGCACGGCAGAAACCAACCAAACACAACAGGAACCAATATAAACAATTGGGAAACACCAGAAACCAACATACCTATTCCCAACTGAAACCTACAAAACACAACAGAATTCAATCAAATCCACTAGGAAACAATATAAGCAAACCAATTGCTGCGCAACAGAAACGAACAGAAAACAACATGAAACAACATAAACTACTAGGAAACAACCAAAACCAACAGATCTTTACACATCAGAAACCAACTGACGTGAGCCAGGTCAGCCGTTTTCGTGCCGCGCATCACTGCAGCACCAGATATGTGCGGAACCTTGCTCAGTAACACACCAGCCATCCACCCGAAAGTGAACAAGTGCCACCCCCTACATATACTCTTCCATGCGTTTTTGCTCACGGCCTCGTCAGAGTGGCCAACCCGACAACAGGTTATTTCCCATGGAGACTTTTACGCGCCAAACTAAAAATGTCCCTGAGGACTTTATTTACAACCTAGTCAATTAATTTTATTAATCTCAGTAATTTAAAGGAGCAATCTGGACAGAGGACTCCATCATGATTGCGTAGCATAATTTTTCCATGTCACTTAAAGTTCAGTGTTTAGCGTATTCTTTGTCAAGTGCAAGAGTTTATGTTCTTTATCAGCGGGACATATTATATTTATCATGCTGCACACATAACAAGACATTGTAAGACCATTGTATAAAACTGATGTGACCATTCCACCTTCACGTAGGGAATTTCAACTTCCCTTCCCCGACTTCCGGGCAGCCACGTGCTGAGCGGAGGACGAGGAGGAAGTTACGTCTTCAACTATAAGCGGGTCTCTACAGAGCGGTCGTGCGTGCGCGTCCAGTGTCGCGGTCCCGGGGGACTTCAACTTACTTAATCAATCAGGTAGAGTGCAATAGTGTTTTCAATTAATCTTCTGGAACCTTTTTCTTAATTCGTGCCCCGGGACACCGTTCGCGTGGAAGACCTTGCCAGCCACGCCTTAAATTTCGTACTTTAATTTTCACCACGTGCTCAACGCACCCTTTTGCAGTTCCAGCTAACGGGCGGCTATAGAGCCCGCGACCGCGCTCGTTGAGGGAGAAGCTCATTTCATCTTCACAGTATCGTGCGATTAAAATGCTCTCTTTTAGCCACGAGCTCGTGTGTGTGATTTTAGTGTAATTTCCTCGTACCCCGCGTCACGGGGGAACTTAAGGCCGGCGTTCTTAATCCGCCACCATCATATCACCTTATGTACTTTTATGGACATTTATTCAATCATTTCAATTTTCCTTTACTCGCGCTATGAGATGCGCATAGGATTTTGTGGAATTCAGGTTATTCGAACCACCATGTGGTACTTAGCGCACCACGCGGACGACACCATCTCCAATCACCCTCCCCATTCACGACAGGCCATCACGGGACGGGGCTCGCCTCGATCCTACACCCATTTCACCTCCTCAAGAGTCTCGTGCTAGCCCGAGTGAACTGGTTAGCTGGCGCCCAGAAACATTTATCTCAGTTTCACAGCCTAAAATTTACCGTCACCACCACAACCCGTGTCACAACAAATACAATTAAAACCAACAGATGCCACTATCCACATAGCATGCTGGCTTACGGCAAGCTTGCAGTTTGACTTGAATTTGACTTGCTCGTTAAGCTTAAACTGAACAACTGGATTCAAGCTTGTTTCAAGCCATTCTTTTGGCAATCTTGCCGAAGGCTCACCAATTTGCTTGCCGTGGCAAGCCAAACGTTTCGTCTTTCGTTTGTTTACTAGTTGAGAGATGCTCGTGGAGAATGGCGGAACGTAAAATTGTCTATAATTCTGAAAAGTAGTTTACGTGCATGCAGAAAAAATACTTATCAACTTGTCGGGCAAGTTTGAATCAAGCTTGAGTCAAGCTTGCTGAATTGGGACTAATTAGCTTGATTCCCGCTAACAGACTTGGCCAGGCAAGCTTGATTCAAGATTAAAACAAGTTGACTTTGCTATTTGGGTAAGAAACAACAAAAACCAACAGGCCTACTCACAACTGAAACCAACAGGCCTACTCACAACTGAAACCAACAGAATACAACACAAATTACTAGAAAACAACTAAAACTACTAGACACCATTAGAAGCCAACAGACCTACTCACAACAGAAACCAACAGAAACAATAGCAACTAACGAACCTTTACACAACAGAACTCAACAAAACACAACAGAAAATCAATGGAAACCATTTTTGTAAACGACATATACCAACAGATTTGCATTAGAAACCATCAGCAATTTTGGTTGGGTTTTCTGTTGGTTTCTGTTGTATATTTTTGGTAGGCCTTATCGAACGTAAAGTTTACTAAATCTCGAACTGCAGACGGAAATTGTGACATGTATATAATGATACAATTTTTGTCTTTCGGCAGAAATCATACCTTATACACTAGAAATGTTGCGCCAAATGTAATATTCAATTGGAGTTATGTATACGATGATATATATGCTTGGTAATTTTAATACTGTTGTTTTTGTGTAAGAGGTGCTCGTTATTCACTAATATCCGCCATTTTGCAATGCTTCGAGATGGTCTTCAGTCACCTCTACAGTTAACTTGACGAAGACGATCTTATTCCTTTACTTAAGCAAGTGCTCAAGAATTGAAATACAGCATGGAAAAGATGGTCTCAAGCACAGACTCAACATAAAAACTCAATCTTAAGACACAGGAATATAAGATTGTCTTGATGGAGACTGTCTTGTTAGCAGCTGCTTGACATCAGCTTAAGCAGTGTCTATGGAATGTAAAATCGAACTTAAGACAGAAAATAAGAACATCTTGATGAAGCTAGTGCCTTGACACATTAACTAGATAGTAACCCTTCCTCCATTCTCCACGTGGTCATGGAAGCTTCTCCTCCCCTTCAAAACAACACACACTCATTAGCTGAACGTATGTGGTAAGTTAATTATACAAACAGTATCTACATAGTCAAGCCACCTGTTCCTAAGTCTTAATTTGTTTCATATTCAGTGAAAGTTAACAATTTTCTTTGTTATATTAGCTAGGTGAAGCAGTGATAAAAAAATCTCTCCTCACATTCGAAAGGACCCGGGTTCAATCCTCCGCTCCGACCATCATGATTTCTGTTTTCCAGTTATTCCCGAAATAAATTCAGGTGAATACTGGACTGGATCCTTGAACAGGTTTTGGCCGACTCCTACCCCCTTTCCTTTGTGTACCTCTACCAAGGCCTTGTGTTTTTCGAGGGCACGTAAAACATACAAATAAATAATGTGATGCCGACAGAGGGGAGACGTAGGACGAACAATACTTCAAGCAGATTTGGGCGCCAGCAATGCTTCCCACTACATTGTAACTTTCAGACGGTTCTAACCTCCGGGTGTATGTGGATTCACGTGATCATCTCACCCTCCGCATCTTCCAAACAACGTACTCTGGTCCTTGAACAGCTGGCTGTCAGCCTCCAGTAAGGTGTTATAAGATACTCAGATTGGCGACAATGACATGCATTAAAACACGAGTCCTACGGGGTGAGGGGCCTACAGCTGTTAAGGTGAACTGTATGTTTCTCCCAGAGGTTTATAAGGCGGATTCACAACCACACTTAATGTATGTACTAACAAACACACACACGTACGTTAAGTATTAGAGATTGGATTCACAACAACATTTAAGGCACGTGCGGGAATGGTTTATTTTTTAACAATATATTTGTAATAGATGATCTTGTTTTATTTTTCGAAGCGAATTAAACAATTTATGACTACAAGCTCAATGATTTCAAAATATATAAATCATTATTTAACTGAATCTTACTTTTACACATGCTGCATTCACAACCACCACGTAATGTACGTGTACGTACGAAGTAGAAAGTTGATCAACTCTGTTACGTACGTAGACTATGCACGCTACGCGAGGATGTGAATGCTAGCATGCAAACTAGGTGTTAAAACTTGTACACGTACGTACGTGTGTACGCTACGTGATGATTGTGAATCCGACTTTAAGCTGCAGAGATGAGGGCAGAATTTTGAGACTAAGTTGACCCGGAATTTAATTACAATGATAGTAAATGACTCTAAAACATGATAATTACCACGACCCTATTTCGAAATGATACACCTGCAGGGTTAGAAACAAGATTACACGAACGACAGTATTTACAGAAGTCCATAAGTCACTACTTACCCCTTAATTCACATGACTTAACTGAAAGACTCTGATAAGCACTCGCCTAGTGCAAAGGTTGAATGGGCCACGTTGCAAGGTGTCTCGCGGTAAAATCTCGCTTTCATCACTTTATCACAAGGGCGGCAATCTCGGATATATTAGGTAAGAAGTATCACTCTAGGAAACCGACCAAGCTACACAAGTCCTCAACGTCCTCACTTAATTTTCACATAACAACCCGGCATATGCACTCCGTCAACAACACAAAATAAAACGATCTCCTTCCCCCCGACATTTTCTGAGAAAAAAATCCCGTCCTGCCTCTCTTATTAGTTACCAAACTGATGTATTCAGTGGCAACAAAATTAACTAATACAATTTACGTCTACACTTTTCACTGTTAATTTCCTATTCATTTCTTTCGTTTCATTATGTAAGTCAGTACTCTGATTGACTATTGTCAACCGCACCACGGCCGCTTGCCAGTCACTGTAAACAAAACATAGAAACACTATCCTACAACATCAAGGTTCAAAACAGGTATTGTACAAGGATCATTCAAAATAATAGTTTTCCAAATTTTCGGGAGTCTGAAGTACTCTCGAGCCGTTAACTTCGAAGTGCACACATAATGGGCTGCATACTGCTGGCCATTCACCGGTGTCAAATGGCGAGTAACCAGATTGATGTAACCTATAATTACTGGAACAAACGGGACAAAACGAAATTCCAAATTACTTATGACTCCATTCCAGCCAACCCCCCCCCCCCCCCCCCCCCCCCCCCCGTCGCCAAGTCCATGGTTGGACATTAAAATAAACCAGAACAAATAACTATGAGTTGTTATTCTTTAAATGTGCAAGTCGAGTGCAGGTTAATTTATCGTGGTAAAACACAATTAAATAACTTTTGAGTTGCTTAGAAAAGTTAAAAGTTCGATTGAAATGCTGCTGAGACGTACAGTTTACTTTCAACTGTTTTGGAAGAAACCCAGAAAATATAGGGGAGACCTAGGCCCCATGATCCACAGGGTACCATAGGGGACCGAGAGGTGCTGCGCAAAATTTGCACCTGCCCTACGTTGATATGTCCGTCAATCTGGCCCGGACATTTTTCGTCGGCAAAATTTTTTCTGCAAAATTCTTTAGTGCTACGTTAGTGCTGGTTATTGCTGCAGTTTAAACGTTAGTACTGCAAAATTTGCAATTTTTATAGCCGATTATCTGATCCGGGCTAACTTTGACGTCAAGAAGGCCCGGAATGCAATTAAATATTGTCGTATTAAAAAAAAAAAAAAAAAACAAGCCGTCGGTTAGTGCTAGGTTAGTGCTAGTAAGTCCCTCAAGTTTAATGTCAGTGTTGCAAAATTGCAATTTTCATAACCAAATAAATAATCCGGGCTGGCTTGACGGCAAGCAGCCCCGGAATCAAGTTAAATATTGTTGTATTAAATAAAAAAAAACACACCATCGGTTAGTGCTACGTTAGTGCTATTAAGTCCCGCAATTTCAATGTCTCTAATGCAGAATTGCAATTTTTATTTCTAATTAGGTTATCCTGACTGTCTTGACGTAATCCAGGCCTGGAAGCAAGTTAAATATTGCATTGCTTTGGTATTAAATGTACACATACGCGACGCAGGTGCAAGTGGTCACGTGACAGGCGCAAAGTGTCTGAAAATTTGCGCCCCGAAAATGGATCGACACAGATCCAGTTGCGCCGTTCGCGCATGCGCAGTGGACAAATTTTGTGTGTGTGGAAGTAAATTAACATAAAAGTTGAGTATCTTTATCTGTATCCAGTGTTCTATGGACGTTTATTATTTACGTTTTCGAGTACATTTTACC
>PNEQ01001712.1:3755-20252 GCA_003012365.1 Medauroidea extradentata | reverse complement strand
CCTCTTCCCTTCCTTTATCTCCTGCCGTGGTCTACACCTACATACAGGTGTCAATTCCCGGCCTCACACAACTTAATCTTAACACTGGTCCTTCATTTGTTGCTTCCCTTGGTGATCTGGACGCACTACACTGCCCTCGGCACCACTCATCCTTTCTCTTATAGCTAGTGCTCACGAATCATTCCGGGATACCATTAGATATATGCTGACGCTGGTAATCACATACAGAAATATGTTTATGTTTTAAGAATTTAGTCTTAAATTACGTTACGTTGACGCCAGACTGAAAGCTACAACTACACTTCACAAATAAATTTGGAAACAGATAGGGCGGGTAGGCCAAGTACCTTACAAGCACACCAATGTTTTATTTCCAACCGACAAACCTTGTACACATAGTATAATAGAAAACAGCAACACACTACATATAAAAAAAATATTACATGAAAATTTTGTGTGTCTAATTGATATATGGAAGGGAAAATTACATAAAGGCTTGGAAAAATATTGATTTAATGTAAAATTGCAGCAGTATAACCCTGTTATAATGAACCCTTGTATAACATTTTCTTGGTTATAAGGCTTCTTATGTTTCGTCCCTTAAACTGTCGTATAACAAGAAGTTGACCTCTTATAAGGAATTCCCTTTTATAGAGTACACTTTTTTGAGACCCTTCAGAAATGATTTAACAGGGTTCTATTGTATTTTGTAATTCAGCTGCAATTATCAAGCCATGACTAACAATCATATTAAATATTCTGGTACTGACATAACAAAAATTTGGTGTTCTATGCAAAAGAAATACAAACAAAATGAGTGATAAAAATGTAAAGTCCTCTTTGATTATTTTGAACTTTATGGTATAAAAATGTGTGAAATTTGTATTTAAGTTCACCGCAGTTCGTTTAATAATTACATTATATACTATTCACGTTTCGAAAGTCATGCAACGAAGTACATGCAACGTCACGTTATCTAATCAGTAAGTCTATTGACCATGTAAACATTACGAATGCGAGGACAGATTGAAATAGATCAAATAGTTTTGGTGCGGACCAACCAAAACCGAAAATGGATGTACGGGAAAAAAACATTTGCAGTAGCTACAACATTGGCGTGTGAACGTCCAAAAATACTTAGAAAAGAAATATTATATTTGTTTGTGATATTTTTTGACTTATTTTTACAGTGGTAATTGTTATTGAACTTTAATTTAGTATTTTCACGAACAATTGTGAGAGTATCATACAGCTCTAAATACTGGCAAGTGTACCAAGAAATTTGTACGTTTAACAGTGTGTCAGTCGTTAAATGACTCTTGAATCAACTGTACGGATGTGTCATCTGCTAACCATAATTATAGTAACAAATATATAGCGTTGTAGATTATGTTTGCAACGCTGTTAATATCCTATATTTGTTAATATAACTTTCTTATTATGTGATGGACTGGTAAATTGATATGTACACAACAGATAGCAAAGATCTATTTCGTATGCAAGATCACAGTGCATGTTGGTCGGCAGCCAATGAACATGTTTGTTTATAATCTGCTTTGTTCAGTCTAAAACTCAGGTAAGAGTGAACGGAGAATAGCACTTAACAAATATTGGCAGTTCCAGCCCTGATCGCCAACAACCCACCAGCTATCACTGTCAGTCAAGCAGCGATGACTCGGTTGATGTTTGAAAATAACTGCCTCAGTAGATATCTTATTAGGTTCCAGCATAGTAGTGTAATCATTTTTACATATACAGCTTCACATACAGACTTCAGTGGTTAAAAAACATACACATGTTTACCAGTTAAATAGTGCCGGCACCTACAGTAACAATAATTAATTTGTCACTGTTGTCTGGGTGGCTTTATCCAATAGTTGTGATATTCACATACCTAAGGAAATTTGTAAAGTTGAAAAATTATGAAATGGATCCAAAATCCAATATTAGGAAACAATGTGATGAAGCTGCTGGCTTGAGGATTACACACAAATTTTGATAGACCCTAATAAGTCCTCTGCTTGCAACTGCAGTGCAGTCACCTCAGTATACTCATTTGTTATACTTTTTTTTGTCATCCATTCTGTTGATTCTACAAGGTGAGTTATAGAACGAAGCTTATGAAATGTATCACACAAAATTATAAAGCACATGTTACATATATACTAAAATTGAATTAGTAGATAAATTTAATCAGACAGTCATTTCTGTAGTAGAACAAAGGAAATAAAAAGAACCTCAAATATAGTAAAATACATTACACATAAACCGTAATCCCTGATCCAAGTTTTATTTACCTCCATGAAAATCTTTAATTTCTTGAATGTTATAACACTGGTAGTCTATAAATTTATAGGCAAATTTCATAAAAGTCATTGATGATGGATTTTTCAGCTGTGAATTTGGGAAGCGTGTGTCTTTAAATAGGCCCTTCTGTTTTTCAATTATTTAAATTTCGGTCGGCCGGTTTTTGTTAATTGTACGTCTTAGTGATCTCCAAATACTGAAGTAACTTGGTGACACACTTTTATAACATTAACTGTGAATCAGAAATATATATGTATTTTTAGTCGAGGAAACTGTCACAACTAATGTATATAAAACAGATATCCTGTATGGATATAGAGTAATGAATAATTTACGCTACTGCAAGAACTGAATGAGATCTTGAGAAAAATTGCTGATGTCTCCACGGCAGATGATGACAGACAGTGTGTTCTTGCTTTTCCACAGTTGTGTAATCTTAGACACGCTGGTGTGTGTTTTATTGATTATTGGTTTTCAGAAGTACCAAGTTTGTGTGTCATAAACTACTTATCTGTGAAGATTGCGTTGTGATAATGTGGGTGATATGAGGTCATGCTCTGTCTCTTTTCTCAAGGTGTACACGGAGTGTCATTCATAATACAGGATGTCCAGAAACAAACCTAATAAGCATACAACACAAATCCTTGGCTAAATTGGAGACAAAAATATAAGTGGCAAAATGTATGATGACATTTTTACGTGCACAATGTGTCAATACTGCGCGGAGAAAGCCCCTTCTTGCGCACCACGTCCAGGTATTATTTTATGTATGTTACACGGAGAAAGCGTAGAATCGTGTTTAGACTACTTTGGATTTTAACCACACACTCATAATATGCAGGCCAGAACAGTAGTAATAAGATAAGTCAGATATCTGTGGAGCGCAAAAAGGAAATAACTACAGTGCTATGTTGCCACATTTGACATGTAAAATACCATCGTACAACATTTTGCCACTAACATTTTTATCTCTAATTTAGCCCGGATTCGCATGGTGTGCGAATTATGCATATGTTTCTGGACGTCCTGTATATGCTATACTGCTCGGAGGTAGGTAGGTACAGTGTGAACATATTGTAACAAACTTTCCTGTCCTGTGCATAGCCAGGTTCGTTTGGGATGAAGGACTTAAATAATTATGTAAATAAATTAAATTAAAGTTTTTAATTTAATTACAATATGCATAAATACTCAACATTAAGAGGGCGTGGTACATAATTCAACGCTAAAAGCATTAATATATAACTGTAGGTTTCTTGAAGCCAATTTACGGAAATTAAACAATAGCAATCCTAGACAATAGTTTTAGCCAACGTTTTAAACAAAATTGTTTCCAGTGTTACAAACTTCTGAGGCACAGTCTCTGACGCAGGAACCTCGTGCATTTAACTGCGGTGCAAGAGATCACGCGTAACGATTTAGTAATTCTGGATAAATATTTCTCATAAAGTTGGCAAATACCATTATCTAGGATTGTCATTGAGTATTTTGTCCATATTGGCTTCGAAAAAAGCATAGAAATCAATTGATGTTTTAAGCGTTTATTTATCTACCACGCAATCTTAAGTATACAGTACAACACTTGCAATTTACACTTTTCAAAACAGATATTACATATAAGTAATCTCCCTATAAGCCTAATTTACTACTCTAGTGTATAATTATTAATGTCTCTCTCAAATCAGTCCTCCGACCACATAAGTATTTATCTAAAAATTTCTCTCAATATACAGCTACAGTTCAACCTGATCATCCACTCTCACCCTTACACTACTCGAAGAGTCACAGTCATCTACACCTCTGTAGCCTCTTCTCGATTTGCTGGTCCCGTCTCGTCCATTGTTTCCAAGCCCGTTGCAAACACTCACCAACTGAACGCCGCAATAACTCTGTCTATGCATGCAGTGGGCCTGTATTTATAGTCGCCTGCGACGATGCCCAGGATATTCTCAGACCTTGTCTGTCGACCATGCTGGTTGATGTAAGCTGAACATTATAGATGTTGCTGGAACATTCAGTTACATCTGAGCTGGATTATTGTCCTGGATGATTGACAGGTGCCAACCCATTCAGAATGCTTGTGACGTCAGCTAGGCGTGAGTGGCCCGCAAGCAGCGGGAGGGGAAGGCGGTGCGGCCCGCTAGGCGACCCTGCCCAACACTCTTGAGAGCGCTGACTTCTTACACTGTATTTTATTTACAAATCCATGTATGGAAACACAGTGGTTACACGCTTGGGCCACCAAAAGGAAAAGGTTGACGCCTGTTGGAAAACGCCTGTTGACTGCATTACAACACATTATAGATGAGGCAGTAATTAATTTACAGTTATATACAAATGTATGGTACCACGTGAGTTACGTGATACACAGTGAGTACTGTGTACCTATGACCAAAAATAATTTGCTTATATGCTAGGGCCTCAAATGCAACACATGAGAACATGACATACAAAATGTACCAGTCCATCACCTGTAACTCCTTTCCAGTGAAACATAAGTGATGGCAAGTAACTACAAATGAGTAATGCCGGACAAGCAGCGGCATCGCACCGTGGTACATTTTTATAGTGATTTTTGGATACAGTATTTCCTGAATTGGTGGTACATGAGTGTCCAATATCTAATTACTTGTTTTAGTCTTCTACACAAATAGTAACGTCGTTACACCCATTGGTTAACACTTCTTTTTTATATATATATATATATATATATATATATATATATATATATATATATATATATATATATATATATATATATATATATATATACACACACACATGATATAGCAACAGTAGGTGAGGCAGAGGGAGGGGAAAGATGTTACTGTTCAAAGGCAATTCTGAATAGAGCACTCAAATAATCCTTGCTTTATTTTTTTTTTCAGCCTTTTTTTGTCTCTTTCTGCTGCATGTTAACATAAAATTTACTATGCATACGGTGCACATACAGCAATAATGTAGTATTTTCTTATTACATATTAAAATTTAAGATATACACTTACAGAGTACCATAGAGCTTGATAGTTACGCACATACAAGGACACGTAATGTACAAGTTCTTGTACGTGTGTAACTATTAAGTTCCATGGTATTCTGTAAGTACCTACTTGTCCTAAATTTTAATATGTAATTACTGTAGTTGCCTAGCAACCTATGTGTTGCCTTATCAAAGTCTTTTCTTAATGTAGATAAAAAATTTTCTGTTTGGTAGTTACTGGTTAACATAATTTCAAGTGCAGACATTGGCAATTGTAAACTGTTACAATGCACAATATACCAATAATTTCACATTATTTGGGAATGGTATTCGTAGAAAATATTTTCAAATATTTTACGACCTGGTTTCATCACTTGCTGTTGGTGCTTGCTGAGTAAAATTATGCAGTCAGTAGGTATCTAAATTATATGATAAAAAATACTTTTAATGTGTGTGAAATACAGAGGGTTTGCTTTTATTTGAGTTTACTCCAGTATTTTTGTGTGTGTGTATGTGTGTATATATATTTATTTATTTATTTATTAGAATGTATGGAACTACATTTGGTATTTCACTACTGTATTGTAATTACAAGATATTTTGGTTTTGTATATTTTTCATTGTATCTGTTATATTATAATATTTTTATTACCATTTGAACTCTAATGTTAAACAATATAGTTATTTTCATTATTAACCTCACCTGGACAATAATGTTTAAATTCAGTCAGTTTAGACATTTTATTTATGCTACCTCATTATTTTTTTTATTGGGTTCTATGCTTTGAGAGTATGCATGTTCTAGTAACTGCATTCTCTGTGTGCAACAAGGCCATTGATATCTCCTTGGACTGCATGTCCAAATTTTAATGTGCAATATTTTATTTTAATTGCCCCTCTCCAATTTTGTCTCCAGTACGATGAAGATGGACTTGGTAGGTCTTCCTAGAGAAAATTTTATCCAGGGGATAAATCTACCGCCATCGTAAATATAGTTCGCTTTGGGAGATTCGAAAGTATAGGCATTAAAAGTCATTTTTGAACTAAAATTGTTCATTTATTGGCATATTGGACCACCATCTTACGTAATTAGTGTCACGTAATTTGTTACAAACACTATAGAATTAGAGATTCTCCAGAGGTATTTGATGCTGAATACTTATACTCTACCGTACGACTTGAGCTTTAGCACAGTGCAAACTAGCTTTAAATATTATATTTCATCAAGATTCCAACTCAAGATAATGAGAACACAGGTAAATGTTTATACTAAGTAAGAAAGTTGTATTACTGTGAGGAGATAGAAGGGTAATTGCTTTCTTCAGTTCAGTTTTTTAAAATTTAAAACAAATTTCTGAAGATTTTTTAATTAAATTCATGTAATTCTTTCAAGCTTGGTTTTTTTTCCTTTAGTATGTATTTGCTATTATGCACTATCTCTACCGACCATCCTTAATAAATATTATCTCACACTATACTCTCTACCTAACAGTTCACTTATCTGCAATCACATTTTTTTGTCACTAAACTACGAACCATACAAGGAGTAATTAACTGTTAATGTTAAATTATATGCAATAATGACTTCCCCCTCCCCCTCAAAGGTTAAATCTTAGTGCTCTCTTTATTCCGAACAACTTAGACAATATTCTAAAGTTTGTTTTTGTCAGTAGCAGCGATTGGAAATGCACGTTTACTATCGAGTTTGCTGCTGGTAACATTTTTCTGATAAATATAAATAAGTGTACTGTAGTAAGACAAAGAGGGTTTTAAGACATTGTTTAATCCTGGTGTGTTTCTCCATGTGTTCGCTTTTACAAGTTGTTCCTGTTACTATAATCTGTAATATTGACTTTCTGACCTTTTGAACCTTGGGTCAATCTGTAATGACATGGTCCTCGGTCACAGTCGTGACCTGCATGCAAGATAACCCTACTGTGGCTGTCAAGCATGCAGCCATCTGTAACGTTATTAAAAATTGCTTACTAGGCATGCTAAGTTCAGCCTTGAGACACATTGATGATTTCAGATAACCCATTAAACATATGCCTATGAGCTAAAACATAGGAATATGAATGTGAAAAAAAGTGTAAACTAATACTGGACAGCTTGTGGATTTCTGCGAGAATACGAGATGGGGTTGTCACCAAGCGAACAACAGATAATAGCATACTGCATTTTATCTGATTTTGGATTTATGCTGCAGACTGGAGATTGTGGTGAAAAACTCTCGTCTCTGCAAAGAACATTTTTTTGTTGCTACGACCAATGTTGCAATGCTGCAAACAAAACTAACACGACATTAAAAAGGTACACATATGTGTGCACACACACATACACACACAGTAACTCTTACACACACTTTCTCTCACTCCCTCCCCACCCCTTACCCCTACCAACGTCCGTGGAAAAGTTCTTGCAAAAAAATATTTTAACAAGTGTCTTGTTTCTATGATATTTTTCTGACAATAGCTGTCTGGTATTCAGTGTTTGGTAGTACACACAGTATACTTTAGATGACCTTCATTTCATCAGCACAAGCAAAACTGGTGGTACATGGGCTCAGTGTTGTCATATCACATTTTATACTATACGAGGGTATGCGGGTCAGACATAGCTGTAGCATCCTGGTAAAGTAGTGAATTTATTTGAATTTACGTAGTCGTGTAAGCTGTATTCCATATGTTTCAGTATGTGTGAAATTGGAATGCACAGAGTATTGTTAGCTCATTTTCATGTCTTGTGTCTGTGTAGCGGATGTTTCGAGCATACAATATTGTGAAATCCAGCTGTCTGACGAGAACCAAAAAGCATTTGTGTATGCTGTTAAAAACCATTACTGGTACCAGATGTATTTGGATGACTTACCTGTGTGGGGTAAGTATCGAGTTCACGTGAGTTTTGTATTGTTCCAGCGGTGGGATTGGCTGCAGCTCATTTTATAAACATTTTGCATTAGCAGTGTAAAGTACACTTATAAATAGAGCCACGATTTTATGGCGAAAAGATTTTTGCAACATTTGGTTTCGATGCGTCATGTGCACACCTGCAGCTCTGCTACATCGTCTGTTATTGGATGATTTTACTCTCACTGGCCTTGGCAAATTATAGACGTACAGACTCACAATAATCTTATTCTGATTGGTGCAGTCAAATTAGAAAAGTTTCTGAACATAGACACGCTGCCAATAACCTTGAAACAGAACTGCCGATGTGCACGTGAGTCACTGAAACAAAGTGGGGCAAAAATCTTTTCGCGACAAAATCGTGGCCCTACTTATAAATAATTAGCTTTCCATGAAAGGCACCATGATTTTCTAATATTTCATCATGCTTCTTAGGATAAGCATTTTGACATATTGTCTGTAACATCATCATCTTAGTCTTTTTTAGTACTTTGTTGAAGTAGTGAGAAAAATATACACATTTAAAAATATTACATTTTGTAAAAAATTAAGTAGGCCTACATAGAATTTTTTTTGTTAAAGTAATACAATAATTTAACATACTATATATATTTCATTCTTAATTTGATATGTTACTTTTTGGTGAGCGCCCAAGCCCCAACCCTATATTCCTTCCCTCCTGACCTCTTCTATCTTTCTGGCAATGCTCCACCATTGCTCTGTTACAAATGTTGGTACAGTAGGTTTATGGCAGTTAAGTTGTACAGGTTTTCTTTAAAAAAAGAACCCATGATTCCTTATGCTATGAAAATGTAAAATAATCAGATTAAAAAGAGAAGGAATTTTTTATAATAAAATTATAATTTATGTAGAATTCTTGTTGTTTGTTTTATTCTTGTGTGCTGTTAGCATGCCTACTGAAATTGGTACAATTTTATCTAGCAGATAATTTATTTCATTTTGCATTCCAAAGTATTTCAAATAAAGTTTTCTGTAGTTTACAACTTTTGTATACGTACTGTATCCTGGAAAGTCAGTCACTGTGGTTTGTATAAGTGTACATACATTAATGTTTTGTGTATCGTGATCAGTGTTCTGCCTAAAGGCAGTTTTTCACATGACAGTTCTCCAATTTGGTCTGGTCTTCTGCCATTCTCTTCAGGTTCATGTGATTTCCACTTTTTGATGTCATCTATTATTTTGTATCTTCTTCCTCCCCATCTCTTCCTACTAACTAGTCATTCTATAACTTTTGTAAAGCAATCCCTTCTCAGTGAGTGCCCAATCCAGTTATTCTTCCTTCTCTTATAATTTCCATCCAACTCTTCTTTTACATATTTCATAAGATCTTCAATGTAGGGGTTATGTAAACTTAGGTTGCATAAATTGCATTAAGCAGATGTTTGTAGTTACACCTGTCGTCGTACCAGGCCACAGGCCAGGTGGAGTTGCACCTGGTCGCGGCAGGTGTTCGCAGAGTGTGTCAGTGGCAGGTGTGCGCTGGTTGGTAGTGGCAGATGTGCGATACTGGAGTGTGTGTGGTGGATCAGTGACGGCGGCAGGGCATGTGTGAACTTGACACCAATGTGTGACACCTGCCATCCCGGCCATCTGCCAGTGCAGGACACATGGCTTTGCTGCCCCCTCCCTCTACCAGCTCATGAAGAAGGAGTCTGGAAGCAGCGGCCGTGACGGACGGAACGAGAGAGACGTGGTGTGCTTCGGGACTCTGATTCGTCCAGCGAGAAACGTAACGCGCATGTGCAACTATCCGGCCCAGTGTTTAACTTTGTTTCGCCATTGGAACTGGCTCGCCTAAGGCCCTAGGGTATGGGGGTGTGGACCGCCCCATAAGTGTCCATGTAAGGTGTAGTTTTCTCCAGATCCTCCCTGCTTTTCCCGATTCGCAGCTATTTCGACTCGCCAGGTGAGAGAGGGGCACGCCGGCACGAACAGACCACAACCCATCGAGCCTCGTGTTCCCGGCTACACGCTTAACCGGATGGCGCCCAGAGAATTCCGACGCAACTCCGTTCCTACCTCACTCTCACCGGACACGGCGTCACACTAAATAAATATTTTTGTTAGCTTTTTTTTGCCAGTTAGCTTACTTGAAATTTCACAAGTATTGCTTTGAAGAATAACTAACGTACATATCTTGGTGTCTTGTGTAAACAAACCAACCACATTTAAGTAATTAGGAAGTCTTCTGTTTATTGGAATTGGTTGCTTTCATATTCAACAGTGAGCTAAATTCATTGGAATGTAGTGTTTCTAAATAAAACTGAAAAATCAATAGTAATCAGTGATTATTTTATTGGTGGTTTGCCTTTTTTTCTTCCAAATGAACTAGTTACACTTATTGTAATACTAAATTTCCATGTGTTATATTCTTAGGGTTTTACGCAATTGTCGTGCATGCTTTCAATGGAGGTTTGAGATCTCTGATTTCGGCACATACAGTATGGTGTATACCTTCAAGGTAACACACAAATGTGTCAGATTTAATGTATTTTTAATGAACTAATAGCTTGAAATAAGATAAGTCATTTTCATTAACCTAATCATGAAATATTTGTAATTGTCTGCAGCTTAGCAGTTGTGCTGACGTGTTTCCCTAAACAGTTTTTTTAAATCTTTTAAAATGTGTTGTTGGTAGTTGGTTTATAATGCAGTAATTTTTTTTTATTCTCATGATTTGTATCAATTGCTTTTGCTTTATGCCAAGAAAAGATACTGTTATTTACAGAACGTAGCACTGAAGCATTCAAGAAGTTGTGTTTACCTTAAAAATACAAATTCATCTAACAAGTTACAATTCGAGCTAAAGTTTGCACGATACAAACTATGCTATGGTTAAAAAATTATGACATAACTTAAAGAAAAAGAACAGTATTGTCTGGCCTTTAGTCATCGAGATGACTAATTGATGTGCCCTGCTGGTATAATTGCTGTACTGGAAGGGCATAAGAGAGCAGCAAATGGTTGATGCATTATGGGGTCATCTGTTTCTTTCTATTTGTAGAGGGGGGGCACGGTGGCCGAATTGTCAGACCATTTGCCACCCACCAAGGCGCTCTGGGTTCAATTCCTGGTGGGGTCGGTCTCCAGATTTTCGTATGTGGGAATCGTGCCAGACGATGCTGTTGTTCGATTGGTTTTCTTGGGAATCTCCCATTTCCATGCCCCTTTATTCTGGCAATGCTCCGTAGTCACCTCATGTCACCCCTCACCAGCTCTAAAGACCTCAATATTAAGTGCTGACCAAAATATCTCACTTACTCATTCTATAGAAAAGTACGCACAGTTCTGAAACATAACACAGTGTGTCACTGTGTAATTTACATGAACTTTTGTATGTTTCCAGTAAGTGTTCGACAATAATTGTAATAATGCAAGTATATTTTCAGGGATTGTTGGTGAGGTGGAAGAGAATGATGGCAATCCATCCTACTACATCTGGACTCACAAGAAGTTCGACATTGGATACAATGGCAAGCAGATAGTCGATGTTAACTTGACATCGGAGAACAAAGCAAAGTTGACTGTTGGTGCCAAAATACCATTCACGTATGAAGTAAACTGGAAGAAGTCAAATATAAAATTTGAAGACCGGTTTGACAAGTATCTTGACCCAAATTTCTTCCAACACAGGGTAAGAAGGCTTGCAATTCTTACACTCTCATGCTAGTAGTTTATTTATTTTTTGTGTGAAAATACCTTTAAATGCAAGTAAATATTGTGAAGTTTTATTACAATATAATTTTAGTCTGTCTTCAAAGTTTTTCTCTTACAAGCTCTGCGTATAAAGCTTGCAGACACTGAATTCATAGAGCAAAGCAGAAGTAAATTTATTATTGTTGTATCAATTTTAAAGATAAGTAATATTTGTGGGTTTTCTCTGGGATCCCCAATTTCCCCCAGCCTTCTCAGTCCGGTGCCTCTCTGTTATAAGCCCTTATCTTATGTCATACTCCAGGGCAAGCAGATGTCTAACGAGCTCCCACTTTTAAAATCTGCACACAAGTTGCGATACCTTGGCACTCGAGTACCCTCCTCATGGAACGTTTATTTACTCATAATTTTTTTTTCGTAAAATTTATACTTTAAAAATTCTGTTATCTGGTATACGGAGTGCCAGACTGTTGGACGTGTTGAGCTGGTTACGTTTTGAATTGTAAAGACGGTACTCAGTATTAATAAACATTGTATAAATTGGTAAATAAACAATAAAAATGGATGAATTAAAAATATTAAAAAATAACTAAAAAAAAAATAAAATCAGGTCCTTAGTCTGTTAATGTACAGTATGTGCTGTGAAGTTCAACGAACATCACAAATATACTCTTGACATTCTGCCTTAACTATTGTAATGGCTGCTTTGGGGAAAAATATGAAAATGCCCATGGTAAATCTCAGATAAACAAAATGTGCCCTCAGCTGTGTTTATTGCATAGGTACAGAATTTTTTAAGTGTTTTGTAAAACATGTGTGTTGTTCACAGATCCATTGGTTCAGCATTTTCAACAGTTTTATGATGGTAATCTTCCTTGTGGGGCTCGTCTCTATGATCCTCATGAGGACCCTGAGGAAGGACTATGCTCGCTACAGCAAGGATGAGGAGCTTGATGACATGGTGCGTAGCATGTTGAACCTATTGTGTCTTGTTACTGCATTCCAAATGTACGACCATAATAACCTTCACAGGTTTACGTAGCAGTGACATTGTTTAGCTGTGTTGACTGCGTTTTTTCTCGTAGCTTCAAATTGTAGATTTGGTTGGGATTGAATTACAGACTTATTCAGTCATATCCTAAATTACCTATTTTATGCTTTGTGCAAAATACTTCTTAAACCTTATTGGTTCAACTGCTAAAAATAATTTAACTCTTCTCTGCTAAACAGTAATCATACCTTTTGCCTATTTACGGTAAATTTTTGATGGGCTTACCTATATTGGAAATAAGTCTTGAATGTAATTTTTTCGATGTGTATGCATATTAATTTTTTTAAGAGTTCTGTATATTCTAAAAAACGAAATTGCATATTGCAGATTGGGAAATAATTTTGTGAAATGAATGTTGTTCGACACTTGTCAGTATTTGAAGCGTTGAAGTTATTAGTGCATATGTTGTGTTTTTACTCGCAGGAGCGAGATCTGGGTGATGAGTACGGCTGGAAGCAGGTTCATGGGGATGTGTTCCGCCCTGCCTCCCACCCTATGCTGTTCTCTGCCCTTGTCGGAGCAGGTTACCAGGTCACCGTCGTTGTACTCAGTGTCATCATATTCGCCATTCTCGGAGAGCTGTACACTGAGTTAGTTGATGCTTCATTAACTTTAGGAATTACAGTAAAATCTTTATATAATGACCCCTAATGGTTCCTGAGAATATGGTTGTTATAGATGGGCAGTCATTGTAATTACAGTAAAATGCCTATTTCTACCCCTGTGGTTCCTGAGAATACAGTTTTATAAAGAGGTGGTCATAATAAAAGGAGTTGTGATGTAGGGTTTTTACATATTTGCAGGCATTCCATTGGCAGGGTTGCATGAACACATTTTTTTCACAACAAATTGAAAATGACAATTTTTTTATAGTTTTAATGAATGTGAAATTTTAGTTAAACATTTTATGCAGTTTCCGAACTCCGTAAGCTCAAAAAACTGTGTACTTTCACATTATTTTTCATAATGTCTTAAAATAGTAAGGTAAACTCAGTTTGAACGTAAATTTTTAAAATTAAAATCAACGAATGGCTCGCTTTAGCAAATTTTTCGTTAAATTATGTACGTACAGTATTGTAATGAGATACAAAACAGTATGCTATAGGATGTTAGTCTCCTAAACAAACAGTTAATAACCCTGTAGTACCTACATTATCCTTTAACGTGAAGATTTTTGATTTATTGTGTTTATTGAAACTTTTATGTTTTTGCTGCAGGAGGGGTTCTCTTCTGAGTACAGCCATATTTGTGTATGCGGCAACATCACCAGTGAATGGCTATTTTGGAGGTAGCTTGTACGCTCGTATGGGTGGCAAGATTTGGATTCGGCAGATGCTGTTATCAGCTTTCATGCTTCCTGCGCTGGTGTGCGGCACTGCATTTTTCATAAACTTCATTGCCATATACTACCATGCGTCGCGAGCCATCCCCTTCGGCACCATGGTACGTTGTAGTATTTTATATTTTTACAGTGTTTATTTGTCAATTTTATTGTTATATGTATGTTTTTTTCTGTATATATTTCTCAACTACTCAAACATGATGTATGCTAATGTGTAATATATACCAAAGTGGTTCGTTCTATCTATTGAATTTAAATTACAAAGGCTATATGTTACTTAACATTGCAATTGCAGACATGTGCAACGTAACAAATAGTTCTCAGCTGTTACAACTTGAACCTAGTCTGTGTGTCTCTGTGTACGTTGAAAAAGTTAATAATTTTGTATAATTTAATTACATGTTTCATTGAATGTTAAAAAATTTCCAATTGAAGATAGTCCCAAGTTTCATATTTCATTTGGTGAAACAACACAAAACCTTTCCAAATCTTAAGTTCTATTGTGTTCTGGAGGTTCGTGGTTAGTGTTACGCAAGACCAAATATATTATAATTTAGGCAGATCATCTCTCAGTCTATTAGTATTAGGCATATTAGGGAAACTGCCTTTAACAAAGTTGCATAGCAAAATAATGTTTAGAAAAATTTCACATTTTTTAAAATAAGGTTGAATAATATTTTAATTTATGTTGAGTACTGAAGTGATGTTTGTGGTCTCATTTTGAATATTATTAGAGACAATAGTTTTCATTGAAAATATTTTCAAGATTTTGTCAATTTTGATGAGGGAATTTCGTGATTTCGTACATTGCGATAAACACGTGTGTCTAAATATTACAATAATAATGAGCATTTTAAATGAGTAGTTTTAAAATATCTCTTGCAGTTAAGATTTTACAGACTGGTTTCCTGTACATACGTAGACATCATAACCTCCTTACTGAAGATGTGCATTTTTAAGGGACTTGCCTACATACCTTTTGAAGCGCATTGCAGTGGGTTAGAAATCCATGATTATTCTTGAAAATTTTGTGTGTTCACATAGTCCTATCCATGATAGGAAAACATATTTCACAAACCTTTTAAGTATGTAGTTTAAAAACATTATGCACAATGGAAGTGCACTTTCCAATCCATTAAACATGATAAAAATAACTGCCTTTAATCACAGCTATCTCAGAATCTACAGCGGACATTAAAAGAAGCTGATTGAGGGTTTTAGAATATTTGGGTATGGACTTTGCATCAGTAAAATTATAGGGTAATCACTTAGTCGCCTAGTTGCAGTGGTACATATAATGGAAACATTGCACTTCAGTTTAGCACCTTACACATAAGAAAAATGGGGCACTAGGAACATATGGCAGTAAAGCATTCTTTATCACTTCTTTGCTTATGATCCTTCGACTCGCAAAACAGCTCTTGGTAGACTGCACTGTTATGACCTTATTTGGTGTTTGTAATAAATTGTGTAAAATACATTAAGTCAGGCTTGCCGTTTTAACGGATTTTATCCGTTTTAACGGATATTTAAAGGTTAAAACGGACATACGGATAATGTTAAATATTCACGGATATTTCTAACATCTGTGTTTGTCAACAATTGACACAAAAATTAGCGACGCACATGAATGGATTAACGAGATTCACTAATCTTTTTTGTGCTTATTTTAAACCTACAAATCCTTGCCTTTATTTTTGCAGAAAAGGTCATGCTATATACAAGCAAATATACGTAAATTTGTGTTTTATTTTATGCCAAAATAATTAAAAAAGGAAAATTTTAAAAACCCCTCATAATGGCTGCATCCCATTATTTTGTACCAAAAATTTTGGTGAAAACATGCGGCGATTATGTAAATAAATACGTGTATTTACATTTTATGTGCGGCACCATGATACAAGCAAACTACGTCTCATTCGAGGCCATAATTAAACTTATGCAGATATATTAATTTTTCAACAATAAGTAGTCAGTTGAACATGTTCGCACTCATTCTACAAATTTTTCCAAATAGGAAAACAGGTGGAAAGTTTTACTGCTACTTTACCAAAACAGATTAGAAAATAGTTCAGTCTGTAAAAAACATTAACAGTAAATGGTTTCCTGTATAACATCTCAATTTTTCACAATACTATAATAATTTACTATACATATTAATTTCACTATCAAAATTCTACAGCAAGAATCTTCTAAAAAACTTCGGAAAAGTACGTAGACGTAAGTTTGAATTATT